>JAUIMM010000608.1:4175000-4230000 GCA_031769625.1 Taudactylus pleione
GTAGGATAAACCGAAAGGGCACTTTATAACGTAGATGACAAAAGAACTCGTACAGGTAAGTATGTTTTATGAATCATTTACGGCCTGAATAGGGATGAGAGATGTAATGTCCTGTCTCCATGTATCGACAGGTAAAGCAACCCAGGCACCTATAGCACCCCGTTTTTTTAGTAAGGAAGTTCTTAACATATGGAGTAGTGAATCCTGTAACGTCATTTTTCACCAGACTGTCTCCGAGGTTAGGACCTCTCCGGTAACCCTGCATGGGTCTTGAATCCTTCAGAAATTTTAAACTACGGTCACTGGTAATCAATGGCCAATGTTTCTTGACAGAAAAATTAATATCATTGCTGACAGAGTTGCAGGTGTTAGCAAACGTCTAAAAATATGATGTGTGTCATTTAGAGGAACTCTGTAGACATTCCTCTCTCGTCATCCTCAGAGCCTTCTGTTTATATTTGTAAAGTTCTTTCAATAAATACCCTCTGGCATGGAACTTGTGCAACATGCGATCCATTTGATATTCAGCATCAGCTTCATTGCTGGCTATTCGTCGGATGCGCAGAAACTGAGAAGAGGGCAAACCTTTAAGTGCAGTGGGATGGTGACTTGCAGCATGCAAAAAGGTGTTTGTCCGTGGGCTTAGTAAACAGGCTGGTCTCCACCGATATCCCATTCCAAATAACTTCCACATCCAAAAAATTGATCTTGTGGGGATTGCTATCGAAGGTAAATTTGATAGTATCATGCATGGTATTAATCGGATTCATTACTGTCACAAACTCCTCACTTGTGCCCGTCTATTTAAATGTTGCTGATTTTTGTATTTGGTTGACCCTGAGGAAAATCTCCAATAAAGGAGATTGAAACGTTGGCTTACTTTTGGGCTCAGTTGCTCTGTCTTTCCTGTGTATTTGAAAGTCCTGTGAGTGCCACCGCAACACCAATATCTTTCTCTCTCTCATATATATATATATATATATATATATATATATATATATATATATATATATATATCTATCTATCTATATCTATCTATATCTATCTATCTATATATATATCTATATATCTCTCTCTATATATAGTGGTGGCCAAAATTGGACACTTTTTGAAATTTGAATGTTATTCAACTTCGAATGCTTATAAGAACTGTTACACTTCATGCAGTGCAATGATTCATATATCAAATGAAAGGAAATTTAATGCTGAATTCAAACACAATAAACAGAGGTCAAATATATGCATTCCAAGGGAAGTTATGCAGTGAAAACAACACTTAGGGTGAAAATCCCTGTGTACTTATGATGTTACTGTCCTATCAGTATTTTGTTGGGTAGCCTTTATTTTTCAAGACAGCAGCACAGCGACGTGGCATTGAGTCAACCAATGTTTGGAGCTCTTCCTTCTTTATTATGTGGTGCCATGAGACAATCATAGCCTCAATTAATTGTCTTTTATTGGATGGACGCCTCAGATGTACCAGTTTTTTTCAAACGGAACCACAAATGTTCTATGGGGTTCAGATCTGGGCTGTTTCCTGGCCATCCCAGCACCTGTATGTCATTCTCCGTGAACCACTGTTTTCATATCCGTGCAGTGTGGCAGGGAGTTGGATCCTGCTGGAAAAAAAAAAATGGGGCATTAACTGGAAAAAGATCCCTGATAGAAGGTAGAAGTTTAAGTTGTAGGATGGTGTCAATGTACTTTCTGCTGTTCAGTGTGCCATCTATGAAATAAATGCGGCCTTATGCATCTGCTGTCATACATGACTAAATCATAACACTTGTAGGATTCTTTGTTGTCACTTGAATGCAATCTGGATGTACCTCTTCCCCAATGCGACATCTCACATATTTTCTCCCATCACTACCAAATATCGATATCTTAGTTTAGTCACTCCATATCACTTGTTTCCACTGACCTGCTGTCCATGCAATGTGTTCTTTTGCCCACTATTTGTTTCAGATGCTGCTTTTTAATCAGCAGTGGCTTTTTTCGGGGAATCCTACCTTTTAGGCCAACCTCCGTTAGTCCTCCCCGTACCGTTCTTGCACTGACAAAAACACTAGTTGCACTCAGGTCACTGCTAATGGCCGCAGATGACATCCATCTGTCCCAGACGCAAATTCGTTTTATTCTCCTATCACCAACAGCTGTTGTGCACTTTTTCCGACCATTTCCTACTTTGTTTTGTATAGATTGTGTTTCCATATAGTGAAAACAAAACTTTCGTACTCCTGATGTTGTCACATTCCCACCAACTTCTCTTGCAATTGCTGCATACGAAAGACCATTTTCACGTAACGCCACAATCCTGGATCTCTTCCTGGGTGATCAGCCACCAGTTTCCCTGGACAACATTGTTGTATTTATCTCTTAGACTAAACAATACACACAAACATCCAATCGCAATTGCACTTCAGTAACAAACTTTATTCTGCAAAATGAAACAGCCAAACTGACCTTTCCCACCTTTGAACATGACCTTGCACCTGCTCATAAATGACAGCTGATTGGTCCTCAGAACGACGATTCCGATTTGCTGGTAGTAGCTGTTATTACAATCCGCTTCTTGAATCTCACGCATTTATGCTTCTTTGTCTGACTGAAAGTAGAGTAACTTCCCTTGGAATGCAAATATTTGACCTCTGTTTATTGTGTTGTATTCAGTATTACATTTCCTTTCATTTGATACATGAATCATTGCACTGCATGAAGTGAAACAGTTTTTTATAAGCATTCAAAGTTGAAAAACATTCTAATTTCAAAATGTGTCCGCAATTATGGCCACCAGTGTATATCACACATATACAGTGTTCACCCCTGAAGTTTTTTCCATCCGGGTGGCATTAAGTAGCAGCTGGGTGGGACCTTCGCAATAATAAAATGTTTTAAACCCTGACCCTATAATTATTAATTCCCCTCCTCCTATTAGAGGCCCAGTCGTCTGATTATGATAAAGCTGCAAAGTCTGTAGGAACTGGTCCTCTTTATACAGCTCCCAGATACTGTCCCCACTTGCAGGCTCCCAAAGTGCCGGGTGGTGCACCTGCAAAAAACAGCCTGGGGAGAACACCAATAGAGAGAGAAAGAAAAAAAAAAAAAAAGAAAGAACACACACACACACACATATATATATATATATATATATATATATATATATATATATATATATTGCTTTACATGTCAACGTTTCAGTGTTCACACACTTTTATATAAAAGTGTGTGAACACTGAAACGTTGTCAAGTAAAGCAAAGTAGTGCTGTATTTATTTGGTTCTATTGGAGTCTCATCGAGTGCCATCCCATTCTTGTTGCTATTTGACATACCTGCCAAGGGAAGTGCACCTGAGCATTCAAACTACAGAGTGAGTGCCGGTCCTCCACGAGACTATAATTATATTAATTATATATATATATATATATATATATATATATATATACACATATACATATATATATATATATACACATATACATATACATACACATAGATACTCACCCACTCATAGCTACATACATGTTTCAAACTATGCTTACAGGGTCTGTAGGGGTACACTGGACTTGGAAGTTTTGCAATACCAGGTCAAGAGTCGAGTTGACAGAGCAAACTCTTTATTTTGTTCTAAAAATCCTTTTAAAACATAGTCCCCAGATAGGGGGCTTACCAGATATTAACTGAACAGAACATAGAACCATAATCACAAGTTAGTATATACTGTAATAGCCACCTATATTATTATTCAAACTAGACATGACACCGCCTAACATTCCAGCCCTTATATTGCAGGCATGTATGATGCCCCGGAGAAAATCCCACGCATGCGCAGGGAGAACACCGTTAGGGCCATAGTGGGAACAAAACCACGACCCCAGCATTGCAAGGCAGCAATGCGAACCATTACGCCATCCATGCATATGGACTGCCTATAGTATGTCTAAGGGAGCTCCATACCAATATGCACATCTCCATGTAAGTGTGCTCCATGGTCCGGCCTTCCCAAGAATGTATAGACGGGAGGAGTGCTCCAAGACTTGTCAACCCAATGTGAGCTAACTAGCAATAGGGATATTACATGAGTCCCACTGTGGGGTGCGTAGTTCTAAATATGGAACACAGCACCATTTTGGGTCACATCCCTAATTTTTACTACATTGCTCCAATTTTAGTATATGTGCTGCCGAAGTGAGCAGCACCACTAGATAAGGGGATTTAAACAGTAGAATACCACATAACATAACCCTTACCTCTCTATAAAATAAAGAAGGTTACAACCTGTTCAGCCTACTGTAGCATAGTGGCTCTCCTGGAGATGTTGCTGGACTCGTGTGCTGTGCTGCTGGGCTCTTATGTAATTGCATAAGACTGGTAAAGCTGAGCTGGCAGCACCTGATTCCGCGTGCTGCACTATGAGGACACTATAACTGATTAGCTCTCAATCCGGGGGTATTCTGGGATTTTAGGCATATATGAGCCACAGCATTCTCCTTGAAAACGACAGGTGCTGGCGGAAGCCCGGAGAGGTGGAGGCACATGCACCCGAGGTATAAGTAGCATCATGCTATGGATAGACCCCTGGCAGAGCCAGAAGGACTCGGAGGGCAGAACACACGACAGCATATACTAACTGCTGTTCTATGTGCAATGTTTATGAATAAGCTTCCCGCTTAGTCACTACATTGGGCTGGGGGATCCACGACTTTTAGAGCCCCCACGCTACTCAAAGGGGGTTGGTAATACTCACCACTGCGTGGCCAGCTGTTGCGCCGTGGGCACCCGGTCACAAGCCGTAGGGAGCTGTGGTGGGTCTCCCCATTATCCGTTGACCCTGTGGCCCCGGACACGAGCAGCAAGCAGCTGTGGCAGTTCCAGCCAGCAGCTCCCATGGAGCAAGAAGACTGGCGCAGCCAGCAGTCTGCCTCTTGAAGTAAAATAATATAAAAGTAAAAATGAGGAAAAGAGGGGGAGGAGCCAGCTACTCTTCTGAAGAAATGTAGTGCCAGGCTCCACTCATCACTCGTCTATATCCCATGGTATATACTCCAGTGCCCCCTAGTGGATCAAGGAGAAAAAGAATGTATTTGCCTACACTTTAATATAACCCAGTGATGGGAAACAAAACATGGCGAATGGCAACAGATGGCCATAGGGCCAATAGCAGCCCTGAAAAGCTTCATCTGCAGCCCCAGGCTCCTTCCTGTTGTATCATCTTGTTCGTCAAACTGTAGTGCTTGTTTAAAAGGCCTGTTAATATGTTATTACAGATGGGTGTCTTACCTTCATTAAATGTAGTAATTTATCTGAGAATAAGAGTAATGTGCGACCCTTTTGAAGGTTAGAGGGCTGCTCAAAGTGGCCACTGAAGTGAATCAGGTTGGCCATCACTCCATGTATAGCGGTAGTATTTCTATTTGCACATCAACTTATCTACATTTTGTAATTTAAAAAAAAATACAATTTAAAAAAGTAATAACATTCATAATAGTAAGGGGAAACAAGCACAAGCCACTTTGATATGCGTGTATGAACAGAAAACATGTTTATGTAAAAATAATAACGGTATTTGACCACATTTCCCCTTGGAGAATAATAAGCTGTGCAGACAAAAGTCAGATTAAGTGAAGGTTCCTCCTACAGCTCTGTTGTTTATGAGATAAAGTTTAATAAATACAGAGTACATATTTTAAATCAACCTTGTATAAATTTGGATGAAAGAGGTACAGTGGCGTAACATTCTGACTTTTAGAAAAATTAAACTGGATTGAAAAGCAAAAAAAAAAAATGCTACATTTTAAGAAAAAAATAATCTAATGTAGTTCTCACTTTTGCAGGATTTTTTTTCTTTAATTATACACATACAGGGATAATTCCATGAAATTGTGGCGTGAATACTACCCCTTACACACACATTTTTTACCTGGGTTTTTGCTGGGGCTTGCAGCTTGACTTGGGTCTTGGCTGTGTGTGAACAGTCCCAGCCAGGGTATCCAACAACGCGACCCTGCTCTGTACCAGGGTTATTCCTGGGTCGCCTGTTTAAACTATTGCAATGCAGGTTTTTAGACTTGCCAGAATTTAAAAAACACTTATAAGATGTATTTGAAAAGTATTTTTTTTTTAAAGGGCCCTATACACGGTGCGATGTGCACCCAGCGATGTGTTCCACGATCTGACTGCCGACATATCGGGTGGTCCCCACAAACAGAGCGATCCCGATGCCCAATATTCCTGCCCCCCCATAGACCTGCATGAGATAGTCTGTTGATTTTCCAGATCTTTTGTACACGCAGAAAGATCTAGAGGAGCGACGACGACCCCAAGGAAGCGCGAAGCGGACGATATCATTCACACACACGGAACAAAATAGCTGCGATATCGCTCCAATCTGTCGGATCAGCCGCTATATGGCTCCGTGTGTGGGGGCCTTATGACATTTGCTATAGTGTTTATTTTTTTTAATTTAAAAAAAAAAAAAACACCTTTCTAAAGGAACATGTATAGCCTTATCAGTTATTTATATAGCGCAAGCATATTCTGCAGAGCTTTACAAAGAATATTTGGCCATTCACATCAGTCCCTGCCTCAGTGAAGCTTGCAATATATACCCTACCACATGCACATACACACTTGGGTAATTTTGTTAGGACAACTAAAAAAAAAAAAGGGGGGGGGGGGGAGCACTGGGTAAAGATGATAATCAATTAATAGAATATTACAAATTAGATAAGAAAGATCATGGTAATAAATGCATAATTAGCATATATGACAGTTAAACATACCAGGCTGTCAAAGCCTAAAGATACTTATAAATATAGAATGATCGGTCACAAAGACATATGTTGGGGCAAATTATCACACAGAACAATTCTGTTTGGGATTGATGTTAACCAACAAATCTTTAACTTAGACAGATGGTACAAGTCCAGCGTAATTGCAAGTGCTGTTAGTAAGCAAAGCATACAGTCTCCAATTATGTATAAGCCCAGTTAAAAATGTAAATTCAATATGTTGCAAACACTGTTAGTAAGCAAAGCATGTAGTCTCCAGTTATATACAGTCAGGTGCATAAATAGTGGGACATTGACAGAATTTTCATATTTTGGCCTCTATTCACCACTACAATGGCTTTGAAGTGAAACAAACAAGATGTGCTTTAACTGCAGACTTTCAGATTTAATTTGAGGGTAATTACATCCAAATCAGGTGAACGGTGTAGGAATTACAACGGTTTCTATATGTGCCTCCCACTTTTTAAGGGCAAAAATTAATGGGACTATCAATTCAAAAGCTATTTCATGGACAGGTGTGGGCTATTCCCTCGTTATTTCATTATCAATTAAGCAGGTAAAAGGTCTGGAGTTGATTCTAGGTGTGACATTTGCATTTGGAATCAGTTGCTGTCAACTCTCAATATGAGATCCAAAGAGCTGTCACTATCAGAGAAGCAAGCCATCATTAGGCTGAAAAATCAAAACAAACCCATCAGAGAGATAGCAAAAACATTAGGTGTGGCCAAATCAACTGTTTGGAACATTCTTAAAAAGAAAGAACGCACCGGAGAGCTCAGCAAGACCAAAAGACCCGGAAGACCACAGAAAACAACTGTGGTGGATGACAGAAGAATTATTTCCCTGGTGAAGAAAAACCCCTTCACAATAGTTGGCCAAATCAAGAACACTCTCCAGGAGGTAGGTGTATATGTGTCAAAGTCAACAATCAAGAGAAGACTTCACAAGAGTGAATATAGAGGGTTCACCACAAGAGGTAAACCATTGGTGAGCCACAAAAACAGGAAGACCAGATTACAGTTTGCCAAACAACATCTAAAAAACCCATTACAGTTCTGGAACAACATCCTATGGACAGACGAGACAAAGAACAACTTGTACCAGAGTGATGGGAAGAGAAGACTGCTCATGATCCAAAACATACCACCTCATCAGTGAAGCATGGTTGTGGTAGTGTCATGGCGTGGGCATGTATGGCTGCCAATGGAACTGGTTCCCTTGTATTTATTGATGATGTGACTGCTGACAAAAGCAGCAGAATGAATTCTGAAGTGTTTTGGGCAATATTATATTCTCATATTCAGTCAAATGCTTCAGAACTCATTGGACGGCACTTCACAGTGCAGATGGACAATGACCCGAAGCATACTGCAAAAGCAACCAAAGAGTTTTTTTAGGCTAAAAAGTGGAATGTTATGCAATGGCCAAGTCAATCCCCTGACCTGAATCCGATTGAGCATGCATTTCACTTGATGAAGACAAAACTGAAGGGAAAATGCCCCAAGAACAAGCAGGAACTGAAGACATTTGCAGTAGAGGCTTGGCAGAGCATCACCAGGGATGAAACCCAGCATCTGGTGATGTGTATGCGTTCCAGACTTCAGGCTGTAATTGCCTGCAAAGAATTTGCAACAAAGTTTTAAAAAGTGAAAGTTAGATTTAGGACTGTTTAGTTGGAATTCTAAACCCCGCCCATCTAAACAATCCCCCAGTATCGCGGCTGGATACCGCTGATCAGGGTCGGCGGGTGCGTTGTCAGGTAATACAGAGACTTGTCTATGACTACAATAAGACTGCTTTAATTGACCTGCTGCATTGACTGGCATTGTGCTCTATTACAGCTACAGATTGCATTCCTTGCTCACCTACAGCATTTGCAACACATTGAATTTACATAATTTGCAACTGTGCTTTTATATAACTGGAGACTACATACTTTGCTTACTAACATTGTTTACAACATATTGAATTTACATCATTTGTGACTGGGCTTATACATAATTGAGACTATATTTGATTAATAATAGCACTTGCAAATATGCTGGACTTGTACATCTGTCTAAGTTAAAGATTTGTTGGTTAACATCAATTCCAAACAGGATTGTTCTGTGTGATAATTTATTTGATTATTTTTCACTTTGACAGCCTGGTATATTTTTTTAACTGTCATATATGCTAATTATAAATTTCTTACCATGATCCTTCTTGTTTAATTTTGAATATTATTCTTTTAAATTGATTATCTTGTTTACCCAGCGCTTCCTCCCCTCGTTTGTTTAGTTGTTTGAAGTTGTTGGGGGATCAGCATCCCATATTTTTAGGTGAGCATCAGGTTTTAGAAGCACTTAAGTGCTCCTTATTACTGGTTGGTTTTAGTATTGGTTGGACAGTTACATACAGTACCAGTCAAACATTTGGATACCTTCTCATTCAATGGTTTTTGTTTATTTAAATTATTTTCAACATAGTAGATTAATACTGAAGACATCAAAACTATGAAAGAACACATACGGAATTATGTTGTAAACCAAAAAAAAATGTTAAACAAATCAAAATGTTTTATATTTTTGATTCCTCAAAGTAGCATTCTTTTGCTTTGATGACAGCTTTGAACGCTCTTGGCATTCTCTCAATCAGCTTCATGACGTGGTCTCCTGGAATGGTTTGAATTAACAGGTGTGCCTTGTCAAGAGTCAATCTGTGGAATTACTTGCCTTTTTAAGGTGTTTGAGACCATCAGTTGTGTTGTGCAGAGGTAGGGTTAGTACACAGTGGAGAGCACTATTTGACTACTGTTGTAATCCATATTATGGCACCAACCACTCAACTCAGTAAAGAGAAATGACAGTCCATCATTACTTTAAAACATGAAGGTCAGTCGATACGGAAAATTTCAAGAACTTTGATGGTTTTTGCAACTGCACTTGAGGATACATTCAAACGCTATGATGAAACTGGCTCTCATGAGGACCACCAAAGGAAAGGAAGACCAAGAGTTACCTCTGCTGCAGAGGATAAGTTTAGAGTTACCAGCCTCCGAAACCGCTACTTAACAGCACCTCAGTCTAGAGACCACAAAGTCTTCACAGAGTTCAAGTAGCAGACAAATCTCAACATCAACTGTTCAGAGGAGACCGCGTGAATCAGACCTTCATGGTACTATTGTTGCGAAGAAGCCACTACTGAGGATGAACAAGAAGAGGAGAATTGTTTGGGCCAAGAAACACAAGGAATGGACATTAGACCACTGGAAATCTGTACTTTGGTCTGATGAGTCCAAACTTAAGATTTTGGGTTCCAACCTCCTTGTCTTTGTGAGACGCAGAGAAGGTAAGCAATGGTTTCTGCATGTGTGGTTCCCACTGTGAAGCATGGAGGAGGTGCTTTGCTGGTGAACCTGTTGTGATTTTGTTCAAAATTCAAAGGCACACTTAACCAGCATGGCTACCACAGCATAAGGCAGCGCCATGCCTTCCCATCTGGTTTGCGCTTACTGGGACCATCATTTGTTTTTCAACAAGATAATGACCCCAAACACACCTCCAGGCTATGTAAGGGCTACTTGACCAAGAAGGAAAGTGATGGAGTGAGTGCTGCATCAGATGACCTGGCCTCCACAATCACTCGACCTAAACCCAATTGAGCTGGTTTGGGATGAGTTGGACCGCAGAGTGAAGGAAAAGCAGCCAACAAGTGCTCAGCAGCTCTGGGAACTCCTTCAAGACTGTTGGAAAACCATTCCAGGAGACTACCTCATGAAGCTGACTGACTGCTTTGCACACTCTTGGCATGCTCTCAAAGCAAAAGGGGGCTACTTTGAGGAATCTAAAATATAATAAATTTTGATATAACACTTTGTTTACAACATAATTCCATATGTGTTTTTTCATAGTTTTGATGTCTTCAGTATTAATTTACTATGTTGAAAATAAATTAAATAAACAAAAACCATTGAATGAGAAGGTGTGCCCAAACTTTTGACTGGTACTGTGTAGCACTAGGTATATCTGTTATATGTACTTCCATATACTGCAGAAATTATATTTGTATGTGCAGAAATATATGAACCTGCAGAGTGTTCTATTAATATTTGCAAAATGTTCTATTTTTAACTATACAAAATTCTATTCTCGTCTACAAAATATTGTATTTGTATATAAGAAAAATTCATGAGGCAGTTAAGTTCAAACCAAACAATTTTAGTTTATTTTAACTTAAGACATCTGAACAAGCATTTTGATGTAAATAAAAATCACATTTGAAACGAGCTAAACTTTCTTGGCTTTACTGTACCATTGCTGATATGTTGTGTATGATAGTGATTCTAATCATTTCTGCAATGGGGTTTGTACACTGTTTCTCAGAGGTGGCTAGTACTTGTGGAGTCTGAGTTTACAGTCACTACAACATCCCACTCTGGTAAGTCTACCATAACTCTCTGATTTTCCTACCATTGATAACTCTTTCTTTGAAGTCCATAGGGTACACAGGGATACCATGTGGTTGGAGTGATCCAGGCACCAAACAGCTAAGCTTTCAGCTCCTACGATGCCTCTGGTGGTCCTCCATACATACTCCACCGCCGGCCACAGTCATTCAGTTCTGTAAACAAGCCCAATGCAGGAGAAGGAAAGAGAAGGAAGAACAATCGTACACCAGAAACTCCCTCAGAAAATGAGGGAATCCGTGCCCGAAAGAAAAATTACCCAAATGAAGAATGGTGCGTCAAGGTGGGTGCCCTGTGGACTTCGAAAAAAAAGTTATCAATGATAAGTCTACCATAACTTATTTTCTTCTTCAGGGTCCATAGGGATCCACAGGGATGACTTTCCGGATTTGTCCATTTTCCCTGAAAGGTGTGAAGACCTTCATCCAGATGATCCTTATGTAGCCACCACAAGAGAGATGAATCTCAAGAGTGAGAAGGATCCTCTGGTACCACATTAGATGATACTGTCCACTCCATCGGGAGAGAATAATTTGCTGGTAAGGTCTGGAGTGGAAGTTAGCATATTCCACCATGTCGAAGGTGGATACCATCTATCCCAAGACCTGCATCGTTGATAGAATGGATACCCTTTGACTGTAGAGCAATTTGCATACTCGCAATGACAGGGCCACAGTTTTGTCCTCTGGCAGAAACACCCTTTACGCCAAAAATCCAGAAGCGACCCCAGATGTACCATCCGCTGTATTGGAGACCGAGAAGATTTCTTCCAATCGATTATCCAGCCGTGCTTCTGTAGGCAGGCCATGTCAGTTGGAGACTATGCCATTATCAGAAGACCCGCCCAGGTGTGGTCGCACTCCGATTCCCTGAAGCCTGAAATAGGCCATCACTGCTGCCATTATTTTGGAGAAGACCAGCGGGGCCGTCGAGAACCCAAAGTGCAGTGCCTAAAATTGGCAATGTTGTTTCAGGACAGCAAACCATAGAAATTGTTGGCGAGATGGCTTAATCAGCACATGGAAGTACGCACCCTGAATGTCCAGAGAAGCCCCAAAAAATCCCCAGGTTCCAGTGATCGAAGAGTTTCCATACAGAACTCGGGTACACTGATAACCCTGTTGAGGGTTTTTAGATTTAGAATAGGGCAATGAGACCCATTCCATTTATGAACCAAAAATAAATTGGAATAATCATCCTTTCCCTGTTGAACCACAGGAACCGGGATTATCACCCCTGCCTGCAGCAGGAAGTAAATGGCCTCCTGTAGGGCCAAGTTCCCGATAGCCTCCGATGGAGGAATTAGTGCAAAATACTTCTGGTGAGGATGTCTCTGAAAAGTGAGAGCATACCCCTGAAAAACGACTTCATGGACCCCAGGCGTCTGTTATTTGATGTCAGTAGTCTGCAAATTGAATAAGTCTGCCTCCCATCCCGAGTCCCTCCAGAAGAAGGCCCACCCCATCAGGCAGAGGGTTTGTCATCTGGCTTAGAATCTGGACGTCTGGCCAACCAGGACCTCTTAGCTTGCTTGGTGGTCCTGCGAAGACTTCCTAGACTTTAATGTAGCGGTTGATGGCAGACCTGCAGAATTTAAAGCTACCAGAGTAGCCAGTATCTTATAGAATTCTGCTCCAAAAAGTATATTTCCAAAGTAAGCATTACAGAGCCTTCTTTGACTCCGTATCTGCTTTCCAGGACCTTAACCAAAAAGGTTCTATGAGCCACAACAAAGGCTGACTATGCTTTAGAAGCTAGGAGACCAGCATCTATTGCAGCTTCTCCCAAATAGGGGCCGATTCCCGTATGTGGGAGATCTAGGTCAGCTGTTTTCTGGTATTATTTGGTAGTGTATCCTCCAATGCCCCATACATTCAATAGCCTTGGACACCCAAGCCCCAGCCAAAGATTGTCGTGTAACAGCTCTATATGATGAAAATACTGCTTTAAGACCGGTTTCAAGTTTCCTAATCTGTAGGAAGTTCAAGAGGAGATGCTGACTGAATAAGCAGCGTAGTATTCCTGGTACATTCAGTAGCTGGGAAAGGATACAAAGATGCCATTCTTTCAATAAATCCGGGTTACTCCATGCCTCTTCCATCAGTTCAGTGAGCTGACCGCCACACCTCAGATTAGGAACTCAGGTTTTACCATCTTCTGGTGTTTACATACTGGAGCCTTCTTTCTAGGAGCCAGCTCATCATCCTGTATACTTGGGATTGATTTGACCGTCCTCACCAAAGAAAAGACATCCACGTTAGAAGGATGGTCCTCCTCTCCTGAGCTAGACTCTGGAGAAGAACCTGGCGCATCATCTGATTCCTCCGATGATGCATCAGAATCTACATGCTGAACAGACAAAATACTAATGTCTTAGCGCCTACCGGTCTGTTCTTAGCAGCCACCATACTCTGACCTGAGTGGGTATAAACATCCAACCAGGAAGGATGCATAGCAGGGGCAAACATAGCATGCTGTGAGTATCCGATTAACCACTCGGCTGACATGGTCGTGATTTTCTGACCACACCAGGCAGTTCTTTATCTGCTCTGGTCGCAAAATTTCAACCAGTCAGATAAACATGAGGGCGGTTGCAAGAAGAGAATGTTCCTGCAGCTGCTGCTCTCAGAGCGACCTTCTGGTCCCTCTGCTTGCCTGCTGTGCTCCCGATCACTGCTGATCGGTCAGCAAAGCAGGACACCCACCCAGCAGCTACAAAGATTAGTTGCTGGTAAAAACTTAATTAACTTACCCCCTCATCCCTCTAGTGTACCTAAAACCGGTCTCAAATTGAAAGTCGCAATGTTTCTGATGGTGGTTCCGATGTTTGAAAAAAAAATTTTTTTAATTTGGATAAGTTAAAATAGATGTTTTTCACCTAATTCACTCAAAAAAAACCCAGACAAAATAGTCAGTTAAGTGGTTAAAGGAGGCAGAGTAGGAGTATCCAAATGATCCGTTAACTATGATTCCCAAACTATGCGCCGTGGCACCCTGGGGTGCCTCGGGACACTTGCAGCGGTGCCTCAGGTTGGTGGTCCAGCACCAAATCAAGTTATTTATGGTCAATGTAATGTAAATATGTGGACAAACAGAAGCACAAACCTGTCAACCACCACTACATTTTTTTCTGAATTTCTCAATAACAAACTTTTGGCTTAGGGGTGCCGTGAAAACAATGCTGATTATCTAGGGCGCTGTGATTCAAAAAAATTTGGGAACCACTGCACTAGCTGCTATCACCTAAGACAAAGGCATCAAAGATGGCTCCTGTACCGGGGCTGGTAGACTGGTGATGTGGTTCTTTATAAACAGACAGCACACCAACCATTCTGTATGAAGTCCTGAGGTGACAAGCCTGCCAAACAGGATTTACATGAAACCAGCACAGAGGCCTCAACCTCCTGTTTTCCTTTACCTTTTGCATATTCCATAATAAAAGCTAACAATGCAATGCAATGTGACAGCCTTCACAAATACTACTAAATATGAAGTACACAGAAAAACCCTCATCCACCTGTAACAGGGATGAGGAGAAAAACCAGTGATAGTTATCACTTACAGTCAGAAATAAAAGGCATTATCAATACAGCAGCTAGCAAACAGTCACATACAATGCATCTGTAATTTAGTTGCAACAGACTGCCACGGGAGGACATACTACACGATGTAGCACATACACACTACACATTTTAATGATTTGTTGTTCCGATGTGTCGGAATCGGCCAAATCGTTAAAGATATTGTGTAGTGTGTAGGAGCTTTGGAGCAGCCTAACCTTAAAGAGGACTGCCAATCCCTTAAAGATAAACAAAAGGAATATAGAAGTATATATTAAATGTGTAACATTATATTTTTAGAGTATTGATGTGTTATTTTTGTGCAATTAAGCACCACCTTTGCTTCTACATCATAAAAGTTAGCATTATAAAATGTACTATTTGATACAAAATACAAGGCCACATTTTTTTTTTTTTTTAAATGTAACTGATGCAACATTTTCATGGAATGCGCCAGAGGCAATACACTGCATGCAAAACAAAAGCAACCTTTTACTTATTTTATTGAAACTCAAGTGTAATAGAAAAGAGCAGTGCTCCCTTATCCTGACCCCTTAATCATAGTCTACACCCACCATATATATTTTAAACATCCACTGAAAGGGTCTTCCCTGATTAAATACACAAATAACCAACAGTGATTATAATACATATGTACACACACATACATATATATTTGTTGGTTAATGTGTATTTTTACCAGGAAAGACCCTTCTTTTAGTGGATGTTTAATTCAAATTTAGGGCCTGGTGTTAAACAAAATGAATAGTCAAAGGGGGGAAATCAATTCTCTTTGCATGACTGTAGCTCCGAGTTAAGTTTCCACACACTAACACCATAACTAGCTCCAAGGCACTAATCAGAATCCACTAGTCGCGGGTTTAATGCGCGGGCAACTGAAGAGCTACATCCCCGCAAAAAAAAAAAAAAAACCTATTCCCCCCAATGTTTGCCATTAGTATAATTTCAGTTGGTTGCCCACTGGTAATGCATTATATGCCCATGACACCACCATGTTAAACATGATCGGGTTTGAAATGAGTGCTTGTATAGGTAGTGGGAATTTCAGTATGCAACATCAATAAAATCGATTATTTTGTCACCAGTGTGTAACAGCCCATACAGATACAGCATCAGCATAACATAATGTGTGTAATATTTCACGTATGTTTTAACGCTTTTTTTCAACACATATTAGTCTTACACATCTATACTTTACACTGCACTGTCACTCATTCCATTTTTCGTGTGATGCCCTGGAGGGATCCTGGGCTGGTCGTTTTTCGGGGTGCCCTGCTCCCCGGTCGTGAACACCTTAGTGTTAGGGACTGCTAGTGACAGAAGCCGTGATATGGCCTAGCAGCTTCACATGTATTTGCAAATGCATGCAACTAATATCTCTGATTTCTATGACCATATAGTCTTCATATATTGTTGCAAGTATTATTCAGTGTGCTGAGGAACAATAGGGGTTTAAACCCCCCTCCTTTTTATACTTCGTATGACCCCTCCCTTTCATGCACCTGATTAGTGCTGCTAGATTGATTGAGCAGTTGCCATTTTTGTTTGTTATAAGTTGCATGAAGGAGCCAGCATTAGTAGGGCATGCTGGTTCTAGTAGTGCTAGTTGGAGTTCCCAGGGGTGACTCCCAGGTAAGCTGGCTCTCAATTTGGATGCATTTATCCATGTGCCTTTATCAGGAGGCCTTACATTTGACACAATTTATATGTGCCTTTATCATTGGTATATTTTACATTTGGAGTGAGCGTTTGGACGTAGGGTCCCCGGGGGATGGTCTGGCTGGGCCTCCTCAGGGAATCACTACTTAATACACATAGTTGCTTTTCACATTACCTGTTAGGTTTGTATTTTATTCATGTAATATTTCACATATGTTTTAACCCCTTTTTTCAACACTAATTAGTCTTACACATCTATACTTTACACTGCACTGTCACTCTTTCCATTTTTCATGTGATGTCCTGGGGGGGGTCCTGGGCTGGACGTTTTTCGGGGTGCACTGCGCCCCGAATGTGAACCCCTTAGTGTTAGGGACTGCTAGTGAAGCAGTGACGTGACCTAGCAGCTTCCCATGTATTTGCAAATGCATGCAAACAAATCTCTGAATTTCTATGACCATACAGTCTTCATATATTGTTGCAAGAATTATATAGTGTGCTGAGGAACAATAGGGGTTTAAACCCCCCTTCTTTTTCTACATAACACGATGTGTGTCTGGAATGCCACATACAGACCATTACAAAATGTTAGAGGGGAGGGGGGAGTCTCTCAATCAACTATTTGCAGTGCTGTAAGTTAGGAGGATGTAATCACACACAAACTACATGACATGAGTCAGAATGCCTTTAAAAATCATTTGGAAGGAAAGCATATGTATGCAGAAGCATTCTCTAAAGTAGTGCATGTCAAAAATTAGGATAGCTGTAAGCAATATTATGATCAGAGTGGCAGAGGCAATTCACAGTTCATTTTGAAGGAGCAATGTTATCAATGGCTTTTATTAGACTGTTAGGATGTGCCAATTTTAATAATAGGTGGTATGATCAAGTCAAGTTGAGCTTTTCATGATAAACTGGAAGAGATGGGAGTTCACACAGAAGAGAATCAATTAGCAGAACTGCAATCATCAAGTTATTACATAATGATAGTGAATAAGTTTTGCTTGTCTCAAGCTGGTACAGTAGGAGCAGAACATATCAGAGCCAAGATAAAGACCACATCCTAAATGGAATCAATAGGAGATTGCACATTATAAGCAGCGTTTAAAAAGAAAGTTTATAACCAACATACAGAAGATAATGGTTTTACTTATTAGAGAAGGTCCACAATGTAATGGAAGTAGAAAGGCGATGTGTTTCCCTGTATTCACTTCACCCTATTTTTTCATCTGTGACTTCTGCTTATATTAAATTTAACCATGCCTAGGTAAGGTTAAAGAAGCAAAATAAATATGTTGATATCTCACTTGACAGCATTATCTACCTAACCAGCCCATGCTGCATGTCAAAAAAAAAAATAGAATACCTTTATCACTTGTCTATTTGTTTGTATATTATTTGTGTCATTTTAATTCTAATTCTTTCTCATTTCATAAACACTTATTGATTTATACTTACACATCTTTTCTTTATACTTCACTATCACCGTTTTCCCTTTTTCGTGTGATGCCCTGGGGATGGCCCTTGGTTGGAATTTTTTTGGGGTGCCTTGCTTCTTGGACGTGAACCCCTTAATGCTAGGGACGCCAGTATAGAGGAGCCTTGACAATTGGCCTGGCGCTTATTCATATATTTGCAAATGTATGTAACTAATATCTCTGAATCGCTATTATCATGTAGGATTTAAGTATTGTTTTTGCTGCAGTGTGCTGGGGGGCAAATCTCTTTTTCCATGCTTCATGTCAGCAAGTACTAAAGATTTTGGAGTGCTGGCATGCAGCTGGGAGGGATGCAGTGGTGAAGCAAAGCCTTGCCACTTTGTCATGCCAATATAACCCGTATAGTTTGCTAATCAGGTGACTTACTGTAATCTTGTTCTAGTTCGCAAAAAGAGACTCAGAAGTAACAGGTCCTCTATACAGAGTGATTCGCTGAATCTCCGCTGCATAACAGCAGGGAGTGGTAATTGTGAACAATGATTGAATCAAGTACTTATGGGAATTCTATGCTGGGTACACATTGGCCGACCAATTGATCGGGCCAATATATCTTGCGTGCGTCGGGAAAGTGTGTACCAGCGATATGTCTGAACGACGCTGTTCGCAGACATATCGTGTTGGTTGTGCTGCACATCCAATGCCCAATATATCTGCAGATATATTGGGGCATTGTGTTGCGTGTATGGGCAATCAGCAGAGGTCGCGGGCTGGGGGGCGCAACACACCCCAGGTCCAGACAGATTTTGGTAGGTCAGTCTGTATGAACCATCATCTGCAGATCACTCGATCTGCAGATATCTGTTAGGTATGTACCCAGCTTAAATCATAAATCCTATATTAGACAATGGATCTGAGCAGACCAGGTTCCATCACCCTGTACTTAAAAAAAAAAATTTCACATAAGAAAAAAATAAAATAGAAAAAACATTAAGTTCACCATCTAGGCAAAAGCAAGATAAACACACAAATCATCCAAAATAAATATCTCAGATAAGCTACAGTAAACATTCCTGGACTACAGTGCCTTGTAAAAGTATTCACCCCCCTTTTGCATTTTTCATGTTTTGTTGCCTCACAACCTGGAATGAAAATGGATTGTTTGAAGGTGTGCATCATTTCATTCACAAAACATGTCTACAACTGTGAAGTTGTGTTTTTTTCTATTGTGAATCAAACATTTAGGACAACATAACAGAAAACTTCAGCATGCATAACTATTCACCCCCCCAAAGTCAGTACTTTGTCAAGCCACCTTTTACAGCAATTACAGCTGCAAGTCGTTTTGGATAAGTCTCTATGAGTTTGCCACATCTTGCCCCTGGGATTTTTGCCCATTCCTCAAGGCAAAACTGCTCCAGCTCCTTCATGTTGGATGGTTTCTGCTTGTGAACAGCAATCTTCAAGTCTGACCACAGATTCTCAATTGGATTGAGATCTGGGCTTTGACTAGGCCATTCCAACACATTTAAATGTTTCCCCTTAAACCACTCGTGTGTTGCTTTAGCAGTATGCTTCGGCTCATTGTCCTGCTGGAAGGTGAACCTCCGTCCTAGTCTGAAATCACAGGCAGACTGAAACAGGTTTTGCTCAAGAATATCCCTGTATTTAGCACCATCCATCTTTCCCTCGACTCAAATCAGTTTCCCAGTCCCTGCTGCTGAAAAACATCCCCACAGCATGATGCTGCCACCACCATGTTTCACTTTGGGGATGGTGTTCTTGGGGTGATGGGATGTGTTGGGTTTGCGCTAGACATAGCATTTTCCTAGGTGGCCGAAAAGTTAAATTTTAGTCTCATCTGACCAGAACACCTTCCTCCATACATTTGGGGAGTCGCCCACATGCCTTTTGTAAAACTCAAATTGTGTCTTCTTATTTTTCTTACTAAGTAATGGCTTTTTTCTGGCCACTCTTCCATAAAGCCCAGCTCTATGGAGTGTACGGCTTATTATGGTCACATGCACAGATACACCAGTCTCTGCTGTTTAACTTTGCAGCTTCTTCAGGGTTACCTTTGATCTCTGTGCTGCCTCTCTGATTAATGCCCACCTTGCCCGGTCTGAGTTTTGGTGGGCGGCTCTCTCTTGGCAGGTTTGTTGTGGTACCATGTTCTTTCCATTTCATGATGATGGATTTGATGGTGCTCTGGGGGATCATCAAAGATTTGAACATTTTTTTTTTTTTTTTTTTTTATTTATAACCCAACCCAGAATTGTACTTCTCAACAACTTTGTCCATGACTTGTTTGTAGAGCTCCTTGGTTTTCATGGTGTGATGCCTCTTGCTTAGTGGTGTTGCAGCCGGCGGGGGCCTTTCAGAAAAGGTGTGTTTATACTGACAGATCATGCGACACTTAGATTTCACACAGGTGGACTTAATTTCACTAATTATGTGACTTCTGAAAGTAATTGGTTGCACCAGAACTTTTGAGGGGCTTCATAGCAAAGGGGGTGATTACATATGCACATGCCAAGTTTAGAATTTTATTTATAAAGATTTTTTATATACCGTATATACTCGAGTATAAGTCGACCCGAATATAAGCCGAGGTACCTACTTTTACCCCAAAAAACTGGGAAAACTTACTGACTCGAGTATAAGCCTAGTTTGGGAAATGGCAGCAGCTGGTAGTGCCCCCAGTAGTAATTCCCCCTTGTTGTGCCCCCCAGTAGTAATCCCTCCTGGTAGTGCCCCAGTGGTAATCCCCCCTTTCAGTGCCTCCACTAGTAATCCCCCCCTGGTAGTACCCCCAGTAGTAATCCACCCTTTTAGTGCCCCTTGTAGTGATCCCCCACTGGTAGTGCCCCCTGTAGTAATCCTCCCCTGGTAGTTCCCCCAGTGGTAATCCCCCCTTTTAGTGCCCCCTGTAGTAATCCCCCCCTGGTAGTGCCCCCTGTAGTAATCCCCCCCTGGTAGTGCCCCCTGTAGTAATCCCCTCCTTGTAGTTCCCCCAGTGGTAATCCCCCCCCTTGTAGTTCCCCCTGTAGTAATCGCCCCCTGATAATGCCCCTTCGTAGTGCCCCCTGTAGTAATTGCCCCCTGGTAGTGCCCCCTGTAGTCCCCCCCCCTTAGTAGAGAGAGACGTGAAAAGATTAAAAAAAAAAAATCACTTACCTGAACTCCCGCTCCTGGTCCCGCCGCTGTCCGCTCCTCCGGCCGCTTTGCATGGGAGAGACGTAGTCATGACGACGTGTCTCCCATCACCCACTGCGGGAGCCGGAAGATGGCTCCCGCAGTGGGAGCAGCAGCAGCCGCTGAGAGTCTGACAGACTCTCAGCGGCTGCTGATTACACCAAACACGCAGCTGCCAGCTCCGGCGGCTGTGTGTTTGGCAGTGTGTAGCGCTGACCGAACTCCGTCCGGTCAGCGCTACACTTGACTCGAGTATAAGCCGAGGGGGTATGATCGACTGTCATTTGCTCCCATACATTACCAGGTTTTCATTCCAGCCAGCCAGATTGGACAGATAATTGTATAGTGTATGCCCAGCATTAGTTGGGGGGAGGGGGGGGGGGGCTATTCAAAATCTTTGCTGATCGGGCGTGAGTTCCAGTGGCACCTACTTCTGCTCGCACCCTTCTAACTGCAATTGCAACAGCGCATACAATAATTTATACGGCCTAAACTGCTTTACGCTTCTAAACCTGGTGCATTTGGGCGCGACAAGTAATCAGTGCCCACTTACTCGCATCTGGTCAGGTCAACAATTGAATATCACCCCGTCACTTTAGACCGGAGACGGCAAGTACAAAAACAATTGAATTCCCCCTTTAATAAAACACCCTTTGCTGATCATCAAGATACACAATGGAACAATAAACAATATGATTGTTCACTTGAGCTTATGAAATTATTTGTCCCAAAGAGAATTTTTTTTAATGTATTTTTTGGATGAGGAGCTCAAAAAGATCCAAACTCTCCACTGTGTCAGAAGAATACATCAATCTTAAATCCAGAACTACAAATAAAACTGAAAAAAGTGGCCCCTCCACTTTGTTTTATTTGTAGAGAAATGAGAAATAAATAAAATTATATACTGTAACAAGGGCATAGATATTAGGACTCCAGACAGGCAGGTACTTGGAAAAGCAGTGGCTTTTTAATAGCAGTAAACACTGCACCTTAGCATACGTGAGAATAGGCCTGGATACACACAGGAACATAACAGAAAATAAGCAAATAAACAAAGTAAATGCCCCAGCAATACTTGTGCTAATCAGTCATCAGTAGCTTGCAGCTACAGTTGGCCATGCTCTCCCAGCAAAGCCCTTGGACCCTGGCACTACAACACTGTGTCCCTAGAACCTGGATGCTAATCAGCATCAGGGCCCGGCGCAACAGGTGTGTGAGAGTTTTAAACCCTTATTGTGCTGCAGTGATTATTCCAGCTGGGTCTGTGTAAATGTGAAAACCTGGAATTCCACACTTCCACTGCTAATGCACCAGGCTCCCTTGGAGGGAGCGGATTCCATCAGAATGTGGGCAATTCGCATGAGAGACAACCCCTCTCACCACACATCCCCCCTTTCACTTTCCAAGCTTGGGGAAGCGAACATCTTCTTTTGCTACGGCTGACACCACTCAGTCTTCTACTTGCGGATGCTAGGTTGTACTTTTCCACCGCCACTCCATGGACAAAGTCTCTCTCAAAGAGCCAGTGAGACATCCGAGCAGTCTAGTGAGAAGCACAGGGTCCAGACTTTCTTCTTGCTAGGGTTTGAGCAAGTTGACATGGTATATCTGTTCTGCATGTCTCCTTCCTGGCTGCCTGACACAGTAATTTACTGGTCCTACAGGTTCCTCCACTTCGTAGGGCCCATGCCAACAGGCAAACAATTTACTTTGTGTCGGCACCAGCATTAGAACTTTGTCCCCTGTATGAAACTTTCTGACCTGAGGTGTGGCATCATAGGCTTGTTTCTGACAAGCTTGGGCCTCTAAGGTTTTCTCGAACAATGGGCCCTATTTTATACAGCTGTCCATATAATTTTTTTTTTTACGAACTCCACAACATTCGGCTCCTATTTTCTGCTGTTCCCAGCCTTCCTTCAAAATGTCCAGGACTCCTCTAGGTTGTCTTCCAAAGAGGAGTTCAAAAGGGCTAAACCTGGTTGAGGATTGGGGTACCTCATGTATGGCAAACATGAAGTAAGAGAGCATTTCATCCCACCCCTGTTTATTATCCAGGACAGCCCGGCATATCATAGACTTTAAAGGACCTGTTAACTCTTTCCACCAACCCATCCGTGGGTGGTATACTGAGGTATGCACACATACTATTCCCAACTTCTTACACAGTTCTGCCATTACTTGGGACATAAATGGAGTCACCCGATCTGTAAGAATTTTAGGGAACCTGAGGTGAGAAAAGAGGAGAATCAACTCCCTGGCAATAGTGCTTGTTTTGGTATTCCACAAGGGTATTGCTTCTGGATAGCAGGTGACGTAATCCAAGATCACCAGAACATATTGGCTACCCCGATTTCATTTTTCCAGTAGGCCGAGATCCATTACGATTAGATCAAATGGTAGCCCAACAATAGGCACTGGCAAAAGTGGTGCTCTCAAATGAGGCCTTGGACTGGGCTTCTGGCACACGGGACACAGTTGGCAGTATCTTTTTACTTCAGCCATGATTCCTGGCTAAAAGAATCGGAGTAGAATACGTTCCAGTGTTCTCTTCTCAGAGATGACGACCCCAAAGATGGTTATGAGTGGCTCGCAACATTAGTGGTATATGTACCCTGGGCACCAATAACTTTTCAATCTTCTTCCCTTGCTCCACTTTGACTATATAGTAAATCGGCTTTAAGGACAAAATATGGAGTGTCCTCCGGTGGATAAGCAATTTTCACAACGCCATTAACTTCTATGACACTAGACAGACATTCCCTAGGGCAGCATCGTTTTGTTGATCTCGGGCAAAACTTTGCAGGTCTGTCAGCCGGCAGCGTATCCCAATCCCTACTGGGGCTAGGCTCCCTTAATACTGGAGAGTCAGATGTTCCTTCTACAAGGAGCACTGGCCGTGCTTTTCCACTCTTCTCTATTTTCCGAGGTAGGTCCTTGGAGAGTTTACACTGGCGTTGTCTTTGCGGTTCCTTAACAAGTTCAACAAATCCTGGGAAATTGCATCCCAATATGATTGGATAGGGGAGCTTAGGACCAACTCAACTGCGTCAACCTCATAAGCGCGCCCCTTTATGGTGAACTCCCTCGCACCCGGGAGAAGTTTTCTGTGAATCCATGAACGAAGAGTACTTCAACTAACCCTGGCCCCTTTTCCACTGCCCTGGGCAGGACAGCCTCTGAGATCAGGGTTAGTTCATTCCCGAAGTCTTTAATAGCTGGAAGTTCTCGGCGATTCAGTAACAGTTTCCCACATTAATGAGTGTCTGGAATCCAGTGGTACCATTGTGCAAAAAGCAGGGTACGCAGCGCCCCATACTAGCAACCCCACACTCCATAAGGTTCTGTTTTCCTGGGACAGTCCCGCATTACATGACCTGGCTCTTCGCACTCATAGCAAACGACCCTGGCGTCTCCAGTGGTGTTTCCTTGAGGAGGGGTGACAGTCTGGATAACAGGTCAATGGGGTGCCATCTTAACGGGTCGCACATTCCCTGGTTTCTTTTCTGGCATTTTTGTCAGATTTCCTGCAGTCTCATATCACTCCAAACACTGTACTTAATTCCTCTGAATTTTGAGGATCAGCATGCATGACCCAGTGATGCATATTCCGTCCTAGGGTTCTTATACACTTGTCAACAACCACAGTCTCTACGATCTGAGCAGCAGTGCGGGCTTCTATCTGGAGCCAATCTCGCCCCTGTCTGGCGAGTTCTGAAACCTGCTTCCGTATAGGGACCCCTGGTAGTAGGGACCACTCGTGGAAGTGATGCGCTTTTCCAGAAGGAGCGAGACCTGACCTGGCCAGGCCAAAAAAAGCACTTTTGACTAGGTCATATTTCTCCGCATCAGCAGAGGACAAATCAGCATAGGCTTTCTGAGCCTCACCAGTGAGATAGGGGGCAAGACTATCAGCCCAAGTATCTGTTGGCCATTTTAAATGCTGTGCCACCACCTCAAATATTAGCAAAAACACCTCTGGGTCATCTGAGGCAGACATTTTCTTCAGATGCTCAGCACCTGTTGTGGCCATTGTATAGGTCACTAACATTTGTTCCTCTGTCTTTTGGTGAGAGGCCAACAAATTTACTATAGTGCAAAAAAATTCCTCCATTTTTATACTGGGGGGTGTATGTACAAGTGTAGGTGCTTTTAGATAACAAGCCAGTTTACACAAAAAAATATCTTTCAGCAAAGCAATTGTAATTCATGTTTAACCCAAGAAACACTGATTTTATTTTTTTCCAGCAATGCAAGGGTTAAACAGAAGACAGGAAAAAAAAAATTGTCTCTCTTCCAACATTGCAGCGCTCAATTAGACCTCATTAATGTGTGTCTTGCTCTTGTTCAGTCAGACCATAACTATGTGTATCATGGAAGACAGGCTGATAAAATATAAGCTATTTACATGAGAAACAACAACAAAAGAATCTTTGAGGGAAAAAGGAAAAGGCAGCACAAGTACATGTAAATGTGCATAAAACTTATCAAATTTTTTCTACAGAATCAGGGGCGTATTGAGAGTAGTAGGCCCGTGTTCACTCCCCGCCCGGTGCCTGCGCGCCTTTCTCTCTCTGCCTCTCTCTCGTCAGAGAACTGACAGCAGCAGAGGCGGATTTGCCACAAGGCAACATAAGCAACCGCCTAGGGCCCGGTGGGTCCCAAAGGGGCGGTGGCCTGGCCCCACACAAATAGATGGCCGAAACCCATCCTCTGTAAACATTTCCCGGAGGAGCAGTGCACAATGCGCACCACGTATGATGTCACGTGGACCCGCTGTGTTTGCACTGTAGCTGCTGTGCATTGGAGGGAGAGGGAGGGAAGTGGCTGCCCAGCTCCAGCCGGCCCCTGCACCCGCCTGCCGCCAGATCATAGCAGTCATAGGCGCAACTCGCGCCGAGGCCAGGGCAGAGAAGGAGGAAGTGGAAGCAGGAGGAGGCGGGACTAGTCGGGAGACCAGGGGGTCCCAGCCCTGCAGCAGAGGGGAGCCAGTAAGAGGACAGAGGCTGCCTGAACACTGACAGTGCCCACCAGCGCGAGGAGCAGACAGGTGAGCACACATACAAAGTAGACACCCCGCTGGAGGGGGGAGGGAGGCGCGGGTTGGTTGATATTTCCTGGACCCACCTGCTATAGTCCATGTGGGGAAGGGGGGCTGTGTGTGGGGAAGGGGGTTGTTGTGTGTCTTCTTGTGTTGTGTGACTGTATAATAAATAATTAAGTCTGTGTCAGTAAGTGTTGTCAATGAGAGTGTGTGTCTCATTAAGTGGTGTCAGTGTCGGTAAGTGTGTGTGCCAGTAAGGGGTAGCGATCAGTAAGTGGTGCATATCAGTAAGTTGTGTCTCTGTAGGTAAGTGTGTCTGCGTAGGTAAGTGTGTCTGTTAGAAAACGTCAGTGTTTGTCAGTAAGGTGTGTCATTAATTGTGTCTGTCAGTAAGTGTCTGTATCAGTGTCAGTAAGGGGGTCTGTGTCAGAAATTGGTATCTGTCAGTAAGAAGGTGTCCGTGTTAGTAAGAATTTGTGTGTGCAGCTAGTGTGTGGGGACAATGGACCTTATTCAGACCCGCTAGCAAAGCGCTGAGCGCTCGCAAATGGGTCAATGTTTAGGCCCTGCGCACGCGCAGCGGCCGCACAGCGCATGCACCGGAACGAGAGAGAAATTCTCTCGCTCCGGGGCTCACTACCAACGGGGCGGCTGTCGATGTTGATCGACAAGCTTGCCCCGTTTTGTAGGCGTGGCGAGGGGATGGTTTCACAAACTGAGGCATTCCTTAGGGAACGCCTGCCGTTTTGTGGGCGGCCGCACTGACATCAGTAGTGATGTCAGTAGGGAGCTTCCTGCTCGACCAGAGCAGGAAGCTCCCTGGGGCTTGCGCTTGTCGAGACCCAACCTTAGGGTCTCGTCGCAAGCCCCGATGGTCGCAATGGTCTTGACCATCGCAACAATCAACCTGGTCGGTCGTTAATGCTGTGGGTGGTAGCTAGCGACCAGGAGGCCGCACTTCAAAACACAAGCGACCGCTCGCATTTTGTGCCTCTGAATGAGGGCCAGTGTGTGTGTGGCTATGGGGAAGTGTTTGTGTGCGGCTATGGGGCAATTTGAGTGTGTATGCAGCAATGGGGGCAGGGTGTGTGTATGGAGCTAGTGCGTGTGCGGCTATGGGGCAGTGTGCGTGTATAAAATTTTCATGCAGTTTAGGAAGTGGGGCCCCAAACTGATATCTTGCTTAGGGCCCCATGAGGTCTATATTCGGCTCTGGACAGCAGTAGTAGACTCCAAGCACTAGAGTGAAAATGGTGCGGCAGCCATTTTCCCAGTGATTTCCTACTGCGCATGATGCCGGGAAAAAGGCCTTTCAGGCCTTTGGCGTAGCGCTTCTCCGTTGAGACTTCGGAGAGGGGTGTGTGTGTGTGTGTGTGTGTGTGTGTGTGTGTGTGTGTGTGTGTGTGTGTGTGTGTGTGTGTGTGTGTGTGTATATAGATATATATATATATGTATGTATATAGAGATATATATATATATATATATATAATAAAGAATGGGTGCATGGTGTGCGGTGCCCCTTCCCTTCCTTTTAGAAAAAAAGCATAAATGCCAGAATTATATCCACAAAAACACTGGTGTGATGATCTGCAAAATGGATTGGAATGATATAAGCTTGATTATATCTAGGAGATCAATTATTAATAATTTGTATAATTATCTCATCACTGTAGATAAAAAAAGTAAAGTCCTAAATGTGTCTAGTGAGACAGTTCCATGATTATCTCAAGAAATATGATCTCATTGCCATAATTAAAGTGTGTGTGTTTGTGTAAATAAAAAAAACAAAAAAAAACATATATATATATATATAATTACCGTATATATTATTTAATGCATGAAGTGATGGTCACCATGGGGGAATTTTCTTTTCTTAAATCAACTGATAGGGGAAATTGTATTACTATATTGAGGTAATATACATGAAAACTACCGTCAGATAATAAAACCTAAAATTAAAATTTATATATTTTATTTGGTCTTTGTAACAACTGAAAAACTAAAAATAACCTAAAATTTTTATTCCAAAAGTATAAAACAAAAAAAAAACAAAAAAAAAAAGTGAGCAATGCACTTGAGAGCAGAAAACCAGCAAAAAAAAAAATGTGCATTTTTTGGCTGGTATAGCGGAGAACAACAAATCCAGCATCTCATTTCTGTGCTAAGCTCTCTCTCAAGTTAGTGTGCTGCAGACAGCACAACACAAGATAGTGGAGTACAGCAATTCAACTACAGTACATAAGAGAAGGTGTTAAATGGTCCTTTTTAACCCCTTCACTGTTAAGGGTTTTCTCACACTTGCGCTGTGGTCATTTGTTAAAACTTGCACTTGTAACATTCCAACAGTAATATCAATGATTTTTTATTCCTCTTTTAAGCGGTACCCACACAAATTAGGGTTGGGAATGAAATCCCGGCTGCCGGGATGGCGTTGGTCAGAATTCCGACACCTGTAGGAAGTCACGGTAAGTATTTTTCTAACCCCTACCCTAACCCACCCTCCCCAGCACCTAACCCTAACCTCCCCCCCTAGTGCCTAATCCTACCCTCCCCGGTGCCTAAACCTAACCTCCCCCACCGGCACCCTAATCTTAACACCCCCTGCCCAGTGCCTAACCCTTCCCCTAATGCCTAACCCTAACCTCTCCCTAACACCCCGATACTTACCTTCTGGATGCCGGCGGTCGGGATACTGGTGCCGAGATTCCGACCTGTCGGATTTCGGTGCTGGTATTCAGACCGTCGGCATCCTGCACGCCGGGATGCGGACTACATCCCCACAAATTATACCTTAATAAATTTCAGAGGACTTTTTTATTTTCAGAAAATACAATTAGTCTTTGTCCTCATTCTAACACGTCGAATAAAAAAAATTTAAATTTCAAGAAAGGGAACCAAAGCAAATAATTTTTTTGTATCTTATAAACAAATACTTAGTGGTTCTTGTTTTGCCAATATTCCATATTTTTCAAATAGTAAAAAGCAGGATTCTATGTTTAGGTTTTGTGAAATAAAACCTGCCTTGAAATGAAAATGCATTTTTTTTTCAACTTTCACTGTCTATATTTAAATGCTTACTATATTTAAAAAGAAAATGGTAGCCCAATAAGGCCTACCATTTTATAAACTAGACAACCTATTGCATTAAATGTGGGACCATTTTTTATTCTCTTATTTGACACAAGATGGGGGAAGATGAGGGCAGTAGACCCCCCCTGTCCCAGATCTGTGGAAAAATATTTTTTGAGCACAGTTTCAGTTATTGTGTGGTGATAACTACTAAGGGGGCATCATATTAAAAAGAAAACTCCCCTCTTCCAAGGTCAGGTGTCCCATGTACGTAATAGCCAGTATGGGGAATAAAGGGAAGGGCACATAGCGCTCTCCCACCAATATATACAGAAAACGTATAAGCGCCATGTTATATTGTCTGGTGATCGACAATAACTAGCAAGGGGCCACATCAGAGGAGATTCTCCGGCGATATATGAATACCAGGTTGGCGGAAACCCTTCCACTATTCCTGGACTTTGTGATTCTTTTGTAGTGCAATTGTTAATGCCTGGTGGTGATCAACCACATTTTTCTAAACAGTGAGGGAGATAGATTAATTTTGTTTTTGTTTTACATTAGTGTCGTCAGTGTACATGCGTAAATTGTCGATTTTCTGGATCTCCCAGCTGCTGTCAGCAAGGCCCCCAATGATCATTCAGACCGGTAGATAAGGTAAGAAATGTTTTATTTTTTTTCTCTTACTTTCCCTCACAGCGGACTACAAGTCACACTAGTCAGCAGTTTAAGGAGTCGATTGAATTACAAGCATGTTGGGTCCAGCGAGGTGTTCTTACAGCGAACTTGCGCAGTGAACTGCATTTCAATTTCAAACTCTCATTGATTGTTTTTGAGGAAAATCAAGGTTTTTTGAGCGCAGATGAAAAAAAAAGCAAGAAAAATCTTTATTTTAAAAGGTAAAAATATTGTGACAGTGCAGAACATGTGGTACACTCGTCTCAATGCATAATCACGCACGTGAAGGGATTGAAATGTAATTTAAATATTGGGTTTAATGATGTGGGACATGTATGTAGTGGGGGTTGAGTATGGCTTGCCGGCAGTTGGGATTCCAGTGGTCAGAATCCCGACAGGGTTAACATAACTACACTTGTTTGTTGGTATACTAGCCCTCCCCCTCTGCTATTACGGTTGCTATTTTTTGGGGTCCAGGATGGTTTCCCCATTTTATCATGCACTTCTTCCAGTTTTCTTTTTGTAGAAGAGTAGCACCACCTCGCTGCAAATTGGCATTTCTGATTGGATCTCGCATTTAATACAAACTCGCTTTCGCAAATTCGCTCCTAAATGAATTGATCTCTTAAATCTGCTTGCAGATAAGTGGGACTCCTCTACCGTGAAGGCGTTAAAGAGAATAAACAAATGTATACTTTAAAATGTGTTTTTTTTCTTTGCTTTACATCGAAAAAAATCTTAAGAAAAAAATCGAGTGGTGTTGAATGTCCAACCAGCCATTTACAAAAGCGCACGTTTGTAAGAACACGTTTACTCAACAGAATGCTATTTATAAATCACACCCATTCAAATTATGTTCAGCATACTGTGAAAAGGAAACACTGCTTTTGGATAGTGATGTTATTTTAGGATCTCCAGAATAGTTATAAATTAGACCAAATCACAGAGGGTTATAGTAGAAAACACTTATTTAAAAATAAAAAAAAACAAAACAAAAAAAACAAACAAACACATGGTGTAATATTGTCACTTCCATCAATACCCACTCACAAGGATTACATGTGCATAAAATCAGCAATTATCTGGCATATCGGCAATACTCACCACCACTGCAGATGTCTACACAGCAATTGGAACAATCCCAAATAGATCTTCCTAAAAAGAAGCCAGCTACAGCCGGGCTAAGATAGTAAATCTATCAATTTTATTAAGCTTGACCACTAGTTAATCCAAAATGGCCACTAACAAAAGGTCAATATCACAAAGACAGATGACATTAACTGGTGCATTAGAGCAGGGGTGGGGAACCTTTTTTCTGCCGAGGGCCATTTTGATAAATATAACATTTGTGGGCCTGGTGCAGGCCACGCCCCCTCCATGTGACATCACACAGGGGCGGGGCCACAATCGCCGGTGATTACAGCAATGCCCGGAGCATCCTCAGGATACATGCATTAGAGGATAATTGCCATGGAGACGTCTACTCATGATGTTCAGATAAGCCTGTGATTTTTAAATTTTGTAAGTGGCCACTTTGGATGCACTATTTGACGCCGTACTTAATACAATTTACAGTTTTACACTGTTAACCCACTGTAGCTTGCTCTTTTAAGGAAGATTGATTGGTATTGCTCCAATTCTATTTTGATGGTTCTGCATTGGTGAAAAGTACCACACAAATATGCCAGATAACGTGTAATCCTTGTGAGAGGATAATTTATTAAAATCAGCTTATCTTCATTATCTTAGCTGCTAATTATTACACAATATGAGCCCTCTAGTCTGCTCTCTCAAAATTTCTTCAGGTGGTTTAGGGCTGGGTCAAAATTCTATTAAATTTAAACACTAGTGGGACTAATTATTGTTACAGAACACAAGCAGGGCAATTCCATTTGGAGCGAAAAGTCAGTTTTTGCGATAATATCGCACCGATGACGTCATTTTAGCTGGCTTTGGTTTTACACTGTGTTCAATTCCGAACCTGCGAAAAGTCTTTGAAAAAAAACGGGGATAACTTTTCACCACTGAATAGGTGACGAAAAAAAAGTGCAATTGGGGTTTAGGGGTGCAGGCTTAAAAAAATAGCCTTCATCCATGGGAATGTCATTTTAAAATAACCTGTCAAAAAGAGTTTAAAAAAAAATAGAGACACCCCAAAAAAAATTATTTTAAATTTGGGGTGGGAAAAAAAAAAAAAAAAAGTGTTTAAAAGTAGGGAAATAGGTTCAGGGCTATTCTGCAAATATGTAGCAGGTGTTTTCTAGAATAGGTTATAAGCGGCAGGTGCATATTTGCAGAATTTTTAAATAAAGACTTTAGGGGGACTTAAAAATATGCTAGTACCCATTTTCATGTACCCCAAATTTGATTGTACCACTAAAAAAAAACAAAAAAAAAATATGAGATATGGTAAGAACTTACCCTTGTTATCTCTATTTCTACGAAGTCCATAGGGTTCCACAGGATACCTTGGGGGTATATAGGTGTGACGTCAGTCGCAGGGCACCAAAGAGTTAAGCTTTCAGCCTCCCAGGATGCACTGGGTCCCCCTCCTATACCCCGCCCCCGAGCCAAGGCACCTCAGTTAGTTACCAAGCCATAGGCCGGAGGAGGAGAAGGAAGAGAGAGAACAAAGATCTGGACACATACAAGAATCACATTCTCACCAGAGGGAGACGGAAAACCGGTGACCAGAGCAAAGCCCATCTGCAGCACAGGTGCGACAGGGCGGGAGTCCTGTGGAACCCTATGGACTTCGTAGAAATAGAGATAACAAGGGTAAGTTCTTACCATATCTCATATTTTCTACTTCAGGGTCCATAGGGTATCCACAGGATACCTTGGGGATGTCCCAAAGCAGTATCCTTTAAGGGTGGGGACGCTCCTGTGCAGAAAGGAGAATCCACCGCCCGAAGGAAGCATCCTGAGAGGCGAAGGTGTCAAACCTGTAATACCTCACGAAGGTATGGACAGAGGACCACGTAGCAGCCTTGCAGATCTGAACTGCCGAGGCACCACGTCAAGCTGCCCACGAAGGACCCACAGACCTAGTAGAATGAGCCTTCAGAGAAGGAGGGACCGGTAGGCCTTCATGAAGATAAGCTTCAGAAATAGCCATACGGATCCAGGCTGCCAAAGTTTGCTTTGAAGCAGGCCAACCCTTTTTACAGAAGCCATAGAGGACAAACAAAGCGTCCGACTTCCTAAACGAAGAAGTGCGGTCAACATAGGTCCTTAAGGCCCGCACAACATCCAAAGAGGCCTCACCCACGGAAAGACCCGGTGAGTTAAAGGCCGGAACAACTATTTCCTCATTAACATGAAACTGGGACACAACTTTGGGAAGAAACTCGGGCCGAGTGCGGAGCACTGCCCTGTTCCCATGAAAAACCAAGAAAGGGGGTCTACAAGAAAGAGCCCCTAACTCAGAAACACGTCTGGCCGAAGCAATGGCCAGAAGGAAAACAGTCTTAGCTGTTAGCCATTTAATATCCACTGAGCCCAGTGGTTCAAACGGCGGTCCTTGGAGAGCCCTCAGGACCACAGCCAAATCCCAAGGCGCCACAGGTGGAACAAAGGGCGGCTGAATACGGAGAACACCTTGCATAAAGGTGCGCACATCCGGGATTGTAGCAATCCTACGGTGAAACCAGACAGATAGGGCCGAAACCTGTACCTTCAAAGAAGCAAGGCGAAGCCCATGATCTAGTCCCGCTTGCAGGAAGGCGAGAATCCGAGACAGACGAAACTCCCGCGGTGCATAACCTCTCGGTCGACACCACTGCAAGAACGTATGCCACACGCGATGGTATATCCTCGCGGAAGACGGTTTCCGAGCTCGTAACATGGTACGCACCACAGAGCTGGAAAACCCCCTGGACCTCAGCATGGCCGTCTCAACAGACAGCCGAGTCAGGTCCGGGTGAAGGCAAGGACCCTGAGACAGAAGGTCCGGTCGTAGCGGCAACCGCAGAGAACTGTCCACGGACAGACCCTGAAGGTCTGAGAACCAGTGCCGTCTGGGCCACGCGGCAGCTATCAACAGGAGCGTCCCTCCTTCCTGTTTGAATTTCCGGATTACCCGTGGAAGAAGGGAGACCGGAGGGAACAGGTATGCGAACCGGAACGTCCACCGGACGGACAGAGCATTCACCAGAGACGCCCCTTCGTCTCTTGTGCGAGACCCGTACACCGGCAACTTGTTGTTGTGCCGGGACGCCATGAGGTCGATCTCTGGAAGACCCCACCTGTCCACCAGTAGTTGAAAAACGTCCGGGTGCAGGGACCATTCCCCTGGATGAACGTCCTGGCGACTTAGAAAGTCCGCCTCCCAATTTAGCACTCCTGGGATGAAGACCGCTGATATGGCCGGAAGATTGCGCTCCGCCCAAACCAGGATCCGAGAGACCTCTACGAGAGCCGCCCGACTGCGAGTTCCTCCTTGCCTGTTTATGTAGGCCACGGTCGTAGCGTTGTCCGACTGGACCTGCACCGGGTGACCCTGGAGAAACCGCTGTGCCTGCAGGGAAGCATTGAAGACCGCACGGAGTTCCAAGATATTTATTGGAAGCTCCGCTTCTGTCGGCGTCCACCTGCCCTGGAACAAGTGTGGACCCGAAACTGCTCCCCAGCCCCGAAGACTGGCGTCCGTTGTCAACAGGACCCAATTTGGAACCCAGAACGGACGTCCCTTGTTGAGGTGGGTCGTCTTTAACCACCACGCAAGGGACAGGCGAACCTCCGGGGTGAGCACAATCGTCTGGGACTTCAGAGACTGAGGCAGCCCGTTCCACTTGGACAGGATCAGGTGCTGCAGAGGTCTGGAGTGAAACTGGGCATATTCCACCATGTCGAACACCGACACAATGGAGCCCAGTAACCTCATCGCCGAGTGTAAGGACACCCGGCGGCTGTGCAGACAACTGCGCACCCTTGACTGTAAAGCAGAGATCTTGTCCTCCGTCACGAAGATCCTTTGCTGTCCCGAGTCCAATAAGGCTCCAAGATGAAGAATCCTCCGAGACGGAGACGAGTGGACTTCTGCCAGTTGATTAGCCAGCCGTACCGTTGCAGCAGTGCAATGGTCAGGTCCAAGTGGTGTAACAGGAGCTCTGGAGATCCTGCCACCAATAACAGGTCGTCCAAGTACGGCAACATGCGGACTCCTTGCAGCCGCAGAGAAGCCGCCATGACCGCCATTACCTTGGAGAACACACGCGGTGCTGTCGCCAGGCCAAAAGGTAACGCCCGAAACTGGAAGTGGTCGCTGCGGATTGCAAACCGAAGGAACTGTTGATGGCGCAAAAGAATAGGGACATGCAGGTAAGCGTCCTGTATGTCCAATGACACCATGTAGTCCCCAGGTTCCAGCGCCAGAATGATGGACCGTAGGGTCTCCATCCGAAACTTCGTGACCCGCAAAGACTTGTTGAGTGCTTTGAGGTTGAGAATCGGACGATATGACCCATTGGGTTTCTGTACCAAAAATAGATTTGAATAGAAACCCTGGCCCCTCTGGGAGAATGGAACAGGCACTATAACTCCAGCCTGGAGCATAGTGTGCAATACCTTCCGCAGCTCCGTAGCCTTGTTCCGGTCTGATGGTAGACCCGTGGTGAAGAATCGAGCCGGGGGTCTGTGCCGGAAGGAGAGGGCGTATCCGTGGGAAACCACCTCCAGAACCCAAGTGTCTGTCGTAGTGGTCGACCAACACTGGGCGAACTGCAGCAGGCGGCCTCCCACCCTGGGATCCCCCAAAGGGAGGCCCGGACCGTCAGGCCGCAGGCTTGTCATCTGGCTTGGGGGCCGGACGTCTGGTACTCCATGCCTGCTTCCGGGGCTTGGCCGATTTCTTAGGACTAGCCTGTCGAGGAAACGACTGTGGTTTGGGCCTGCCCTGGGCCCTAGATGACCGAAAGGACGATGGTCCAGAACCAGAAGGAGCAGCGGCCGACGGGAGACAGCCGATTTGGCTGCCGCCAGCGTGGCCACAATCTTATCCAGATCCGGACTGAAGAGCACTTCTCCGGTAAACGGCAAGGCTTCCAGACCCTTCTTGGAATCTGCGTCCGCCTTCCAGGATCGCAGCCACAAGGTGCGACGAGCAGCTACCGCTGCTGAAGAAATTCTAGACACCAGAGTACTAATGTCTAGAGCCGCCTCGTTGATGTAAGTGGTCGAATCACGGAGATTGCCAATCAACTCCGCCTGTTCGGAATCAAAAGAAGCCTCTAATGAATCCGCCCAGCGCTCCATCGCTCTGGCAACCCAGCAAATGGCCATAGCCGGCCGTGCTGCCCCCCCCCGCAAGGGAATAAGCGGACTTCAGGCAGATCTCCACCTTGCGGTCCGTAGCATCCTTAAGGGAGGACATGGATGGCATCGGCAATGTTGCACTACGGACAAGACGGGTCACGTGAGAATCCACCTGTGGAGGGGATTCCCACTTAGCAAAATAATTATCCGCGAACGGATAAGCCACCGCCAGGCGTCTCTGCGGCTGGTATCTTTTGCCAGGCTGTTTCCACGCCTCCTCTAAATGGTCCACCAACTGACCCGAAAGAGGAAAGACTGTGGCATCGCCCTTCACATCTTTGAAAAAGGCATATTTAGACTTAGCCGCTGGGGGAACTTCGTCCTCAATCACCAAGGCTGTGCGGACCGCCCGAATAAGTCCAGGAATATATACTTTGGACTTAGCATCAGCGTCCTTAGTATGGAGAGGTTCCTGATCGTAAGGATGCAGAATCTCCCCATCATCAGACGTCCCTTCGTCATCCTCATAAGGAGCGGACAGAGACGCCACCGGCCGTTTATGAGGCCGCATCACAGACTCCCCTTGCAATACATCCGACAAGTGCTGTACAGAACTCGTCAGGGAGTTAACCCACGCTGGCTCCTAAGAAACCGGGAGCGGGGAAATAGGGAGACTGTGGGGTACCACCAATTGTCGTGGGAAACCCTGCATGGGTGACGACACCACTGACTGCTGGGACAAACCCATCGGAGTAAACGCGGGCTGCGGAGCTAACTGGCCCACTAAAGCTGTTAGCGCCTGAGCGAAACAAGCCCAGGGCGGCTCCTGTACCGGTGCTGTAACCGTAAGAGGCCGCGCCATGGACAAACACTGCCGGCAAAGGCCCTCCGCGCTACCCTCCCCCTCCGCTAACGGTACTTTACACGTGGTACACTGTAGCCGGAGGGGAAAATCACTTTCAGACATGATGGCACCACGTATGTGACCCCTCTCACCAATTATATATTAAATAGGCGAGAGACCACCCTGCAGCACCGCACCGCAAGGGCTTAGCAGAAAGAACAGGGACAGTAATAAAGCTGACAGTTTAGAGAAGAAAAGTTACAGGCAGCGCTAGCACAGTCACATACAATGCAAAGAAAATCAATTCCTGCTCTAACAGCGCTGATCACTCAACTACGCAGACACAGGGCCTGGTAGGACACAGCGCTGCATACACAGACCTGACCACAGCGGAGGAGAGGTATGCGGGGGGACCCAGACCACGATGCTTCCGTCCAGTGCTTCCAGCAGCATTCACCATGCGTTGGAGAAGATGGCCGCCGAGGACCAGAGAGGAGGCTGGCCTGGGGGAGGAGCGCTGACACAGGGCCAGTCAGCACAGTGCAGAGAGGGCTGTGTGCAGCGGGGGAGGCGCCGGCTGTGACACAGGGAAGGCGCGCTCCCCTGGCATGCACTTAACCCCTGGGACGCCGCAGCGCTACCGCTCTGCTGCGGTCCGCTGTCCCAGGGGGTAGTGGAAGCGCAGGTTGGTCGCCTGGCTCCACGCTGCAGCCAGTCCCCAGGGAGCCCCCTGCCTGGGGACTTAGGAAAATGTGATCAGCGGGGACCCACCGCGGGACCCCGCTGCTTACCTCTGTCCCCCTTGAATCCGGCCATGGTCCGGAACATCTGGGGTCACCGCTAGCTGTGACCCCAGATGCCCACCAGCATCCCCGGATCAGTACCGGCGTTCTGGTACCGGCGGGGTGTAGGGAAGACAGCATGGACGTCAGGACTGACTGTCCATGCTGTTCATCCAGATGTGCAGCCACAGCTGCATGAAGAAAAAGCTTCAGGGGCTCTTCTAGCCCCCACTCCAACAGGTGCACCCGACTCCGGCCAGGCACCAAACTAAACTGAGGTGCCTTGGCTCGGGGGCGGGGTATAGGAGGGGGACCCAGTGCATCCTGGGAGGCTGAAAGCTTAACTCTTTGGTGCCCTGCGACTGACGTCACACCTATACCCCCAAGGTATCCTGTGGATACCCTATGGACCCTGAAGTAGAAATAACCTAAGTGCTCTTCTGCAACACTTCTTCAATGTCGGGGAAAAAACACCTGCAGCCACTATTTAAAACCCCCGACTTTCATTTGCAGGCTAAAACGGGGGTACCCATAGTGATCCCCCATGTTTTTACAGCTTTAGGAGGGGTCCTACAATTTATTCCAGGAAAATTTCGTATTTTTTCGCAGATCCCACTTCGCAGGTTCCCGATTTCGTAGCTTTTATATTGAATACAGGGATAAAGCGGGCACGCGCCCGATACTTTATCCCTGGAAAATCTCCGATGTGGAGCGAAAAGTCCAGCATGGACTGTTTGCTCTCATATTGAATACCCCTCAAAGACTAGGTTTGTGCCAGTGGTCAAGGTTCTGTAAACTTATTTATATATTTTAGAATATTGTATGTCAGAATCAAGCATATAAAAATAGACTGCAGCTCCCTGCTTTAAAGCAACAGACCATGTCCACTGGACGTTTTGAAAATAAACTATATATCTTTTTACTCTGTTTCCTGTCATATCAGTGGTTTGCCTCATGATCCCCTTAGCACTACTAAATATACAGCACAGTGCGATAGGAGTTCAATATAAAATAAACAAACAGAATATAATAAAATCAATAATATTCTATATGAATGGTTAACGGTCTTGGAATGAAGTATATAGACAAGTCAGAGAGGCAGGGCGCAAGATGATGTTGGGAGCGCTAGGTAACTCTGGTATTGCTCCTGAGTTGTTAGTATTAGATAGGGATGCGGCCTGATAAAATTTCCTGATTACACAATGATGTAGGAAAGAATACTTCTAGAAGATATTTGATATGTGGGGATAGCGTATTAATAGGAGGACAAGGAGCAGAAGTATTTGAAGAATTTAAAAGAATTTACCAACTACATTTTCCTTCATTGACACTACACAGTGGTTTAACTACAGTCCCTGCAGCCCCCGCAATGGCAGACAACCTAATGTTTATTTCCTCCATATAGATATTCCAGGTTGCGCAGTCTCAGGATACACAGTGAACCACAAATCAGAAAGTAGGTATATTATTTTACATGGTTTCTCAAAATAGTTTTATTATAGGACATGACCATAAATAGTGTAAGAGGTCAGTTTCAGGTGACTGACACTAGCAGCACTTCTCATCTCGGTTATATCCAATACTACTGTACGTCTTAATTGGGGCATTAAATACGGTTTATGTAGTATTTTATTGTTAATTTCCCTATACGAGCCTGATGTTAGTTGATTATTCAACTTAGTTGGAGGATCTAAAATATTTTGTAAATGTAATTGTGTAACATGGCAAGTTGTGGTAATGTCTCTATCCTTCAATTTACTAACATGTGACTATAAAGGGACGATTAAATAGTTTTTTGGGCACCCAAACACAATGAGCGCCCAAAAGCAAGGGGTTTAACAGCATATAGCTACATATAATGAGATATGGTAAGAACTTACCTTTGTTATCTCTATTTCTACGAAGTCCATAGGGTTCCACAGGATACCTTGGGGTATAGGTGTGACGTCAGTCATCGGGCACCATAGAGTTAAGCTTTCAGCCTCCCAGGATGCACTAGGGTCCCCCTCCTATACCCCGCCCCCGAGCCAAGGCACCTCAGTTAGTTACCAAGCCATAGGCCGGAGGAGGAGAAGGAAGAGAGAGAAAGAAGATCTGGATACACACAAGAATCACACTCTCACCAGAGGGAGACGGGAAAACCGGTGACCAGACCAAAGCCCATCTGCAGCACAGGTGCGACAGGGCGGGAGTCCTGTGGAACCCTATGGACTTCGTAGAAAGAGAGATAACAAAGGTAAGTTCTTACCATATCTCATATTTTCTACTTCAGGGTCCATAGGGTATCCACAGGATACCTTGGGGATGTCCCAAAGCAGTATCCTTTAAGGGTGGGGACGCTCCTGTGCAGAAAGGAGAATCCGCCGCCCGAAGGAAGCATCCTGAGAGGCGAAGGTGTCAAACCTGTAATACCTCACAAAGGTATGGACTGAGGACCACGTAGCAGCCTTGCAGATCTGGACTGCAGAGGCACCACGTCGAGCTGCCCACGAAGGACCCACAGACCTAGTGGAATGAGCCTTCAAAGAAGGAGGAACCGGCAGACTTTCATGAAGATAAGCTTCAGAAATAGCCATACGGATCCAGGCTGCCAAAGTTTGCTTTGAAGCAGGCCAACCCTTTTTACGGAAGCCATAGAGGACAAACAAGGCGTCCGACTTCCTAAACGAAGAAGTGCGGTCAACATAAGTTCTTAAGGCCCGCACAACATCCAAAGTGGCCTCACCCACTGAAAGACCAGGTGAGTTAAAGGCCGGAACAACTATTTCCTCGTTAACATGAAACTGGGAAACAACTTTGGGAAGAAATTCAGGCCGAGTGCGGAGCACTGCCCTGTTCCCATGAAAAACCAAGAAAGGGGGTCTACAAGAGAGAGCCCCTAAATCAGAAACACGTCTGGCCGAAGCAATGGCCAGAAGGAAAAACAATCTTAGCTGTTAGCCATTTAAGATCCACTGAGCCCAGTGGTTCAAACGGCGGTCCCTGGAGAGCCCTCAGGACCACAGCCAAATCCCAAGGCGCCAAAGGTGGAACAAAGGGCGGCTGAATGCGGAGAACACCCTGCATAAAGGTGCGCACATCCGGGATTGTAGCAATCCTACGTTGAAACCAGACAGACAGGGCCGAAACCTGTACCTTCAAAGAAGCAAGGCGAAGCCCATGATCTAGTCCCGCTTGTAGGAAGGCAAGTATCCTAGACAGACGAAACTCCCGCGGTGCATAACCTCTCGGTCGACACCACTGGAAGAACGTATGCCACTCGGTTTCCGAGCTCGCAACATAGTACGCACCGCAGAGCTGGAAAACCCCCTGGACCTCAACATGGCTGTCTCAACAGCCACGCCATCAAATACAGCCGAGCCAGGTCCGGGTGAAGACAAGGACCCTGCGACAGAAGGTCCGGTCGTAGCGGCAACCGCAGAGGACTGTCCACGGACAGACCCTGAAGGTCTGAGAACCAGTGCCGTCTGGGCCACGCGGGAGCTATCAACAGGAGCGTCCCTCCTTCCTGTTTGAATTTCCGGATTACCCGTGGAAGAAGGGAGACCGGAGGGAACAGGTATGCGAACCGGAACGTCCACCGGACGGACAGAGCATCCACCAGAGACGCCTCTTCGTCTCTTGTGCGAGACCCGTACACCGGCAACTTGTTGTTGTGCCGGGACGCCATGAGGTCGATCTCTGGAAGACCCCACCTGTCCACCAGCAGTTGAAAAACGTCCGGGTGCAGGGACCATTCCCCCGGATGAACGTCCTGGCGACTTAGAAAGTCCGCCTCCCAATTTAGCAATCCCAGGATGAAGACCGCTGATATGGCTGGAAGATTGCGCTCCGCCCATACCAAGATCCGAGACACTGCTACGAGAGCCGCCCGACTTCGGGTTCCTCCTTGCCTGTTTATGTAGGCCACGGTGGTAGCGTTGTCCGACAGGACCTGCACCGGACGACCCTGGAGAACCCGATGTGCCTGCTGGAGAGCATTGAAGACCGCACGGAGTTCCAAGATATTTATTGGAAGCTCCGCTTCTGTCGGCGTCCATCTGCCCTGGAACAAGTGTGGACCCGAAACTGCTCCCCAGCCCCGAAGACTGGCGTCCGTTGTCAACAGGACCCAATTTGGTACCCAGAACGGACGTCCCTTGCTGAGGTGGGTCATCTGCAACCACCAGGCAAGGGACAGGCGAACCTCCGGGGTGAGCACTATCGTCTGGGACTTCAGAGACTGAGGCAGCCCGTTCCACTTGGACAGGATCAGGTGCTGCAGAGGTCTGGAGTGAAACTGGGCATATTCCACCATGTCGAACACCGACACCATGGAGCCCAGTAACCTCATCGCCGAGTGTAGAGACACCCGGCGGCTGTGCAGACAACTGCGCACCGTCAACTGTAAAGCAGAGATCTTTTCCTCCGTCACAAAGATCCTTTGCTGTCCCGAGTCCAATAAGGCTCCAAGGTGCAGAATCCGCCGAGACGAGATTAGAGTGGACTTCTGCCAGTTGATTAACCAGCCGTGCCGTTGCAGCAGTGCAATGGTCAGGTCCAAGTGGCGTAGAAGGAGCTCTGGAGATCCTGCCACTAATAACAGGTCGTCCAAGGACGGCAACATGCGGACTCCCTGCAGCCGCAGAGAAGCCGCCATGACCGCCATTACCTTGGTGAACACACGCGGTGCTGTCGCCAGGCCAAAAGGTAACGCCCGAAACTGAAAGTGGTCGCTGCGGATTGCAAACCTGAGGAACGGTTGATGGCGCAAAAGAATAGGGACATGCAGGTAAGCGTCCTGTATGTCCAATGACACCATGTAGTCCCCAGGTTCCAGCGCCAGAATGATGGACCGTAGGGTCTCCATCCGAAACTTCGGCACCCGCAAAGACTTGTTGAGAGCTTTGAGGTTGAGAATCGGACGATACAACCCATTGGGTATCTGCACCAAAAAAAGATTTGAATAGAAACCCTGGCCCCTCTGGGAGAATGGAACAGGCACTATAACTCCAGCCTGGAGCATAGTGTGCAAGACCTTCCGCAGCTCCGTGGCCTTGTTCCGGTCTGATGGTAGACCCGTGGTGAAGAATCGAGCCGGGGGTCTGTGCCGGAACGAGAGGGCGTACCCGTGGGAGACCACCTCGAGAACCCAAGTGTCTGTCGTGGAGACCGACCAACACCGGGCGAACTGCAGCAGGCGGCCTCCCACTTTGGGATCCCCCAACGGGAGGCCCGGACCGTCAGGCCGCAGGCTTGTCATCAGGCTTAGGGGCCGGACGTCTGGTACTCCATGCCTGCTTCTGGGGCTTGGCCGATTTTTTGGGACCAGCTTGTCGGGGAAGAGACTGTGGTTTGGGCCTGCCCTGGGCCCTATAAGACCAAAAGGACGATGGTCCTGAACTAGAAGGAGCCGCGTCTGACGGGAAACATGCCGATTTGGCTGCCGCCAGCGTGGCCACAATCTTGTCCAGATCTGGACCGAAGAGAACTTCTCCGTTAAAGGGAAACGCCTCCAAACCCTTTTTGGAGTCAGCGTCCGCCTTCCAGGATCGCAACCACAAGGTGCGACGAGCAGCCACCGCTGCTGCAGAAATTCGAGACACCAGTGTACTAATGTCTAAGGCCGCCTCGTTGATATAAGTGGCCGAATCACAGAGATTTCCAATCAACTCCGTTTGGTCGGCCGGACAGTCGGAATCCAAGGACGCCTCCAATGAATCCGCCCAGCGCTCCATCGCTCTGGCAACCCAGCAAATGGCCATAGCCGGCCGCGCTGCCCCCCCCCCCGCAAGGGAATAAGCGGACTTCAGGCAGATCTCCACCTTGCGGTCCGTAGCATCCTTAAGGGAGGACATGGATGGCATCGGCAAAGTGGCTCTACGGACAAGACGTGTCACATGAGAATCCACCTGTGGAGGGGATTCCCACTTAGCAAAATAATTATCCGCGAACGGATAAGCCACTGCCAGGCACCTCTGCGGCTGGTATCGCTTGCCAGGCTGTTTCCACGCCTCCTCTAAATGGTCCATTAACTGACCCGAAAGAGGAAAGACTGTGGCGTCATCCTTCACATCCTTAAAAAAGGCATACTTGGATTTAGCAGCTGGGGGAACTTCGTCCTCAATCACCAAGGCTGTGCGGACCGCCCGAATAAGTCCAGGAATATATAACTTGAACCTAGCGTCAGCGTCCTTAGTATGGAGAGGTTCCTGATCGTAAGGATCCAGAATCTCCCCATCATCAGACGTCCCTTCGTCATCCTCATAAGGAGCCGACAGAGACGCCACCGGCCGTTTATGTGGCCGCATCACAGTCTCCCCCTGCAACACATCCGACAAGTGCTGTACAGAACTCGTCAGGGAGTTAACCCACGCCGGCTCCTGAGAAACCGGGAGAGGGGAAATAGGGAGACTGCGAGGTACCACCAATTGTCTTGGGAAACCCTGCATGGGTGACGACACCACTGACTGCTGGGACAAACCCATCTGTGTAAACGCGGGCTGCGGAGCTAACTGGCCCACTAAGGTTGTAAGCGCCTGAGCGAAACAAGCCCAGGGCGGCTCCTGTACCGGTGCTGTAACCGTAATAGGCCGCGCCATCGACAAACACTGCCGGCAGAGGCCCTCCGCGCTACCCTCCCCCTCCGCTAAAGGTACTTTACACGTAGTACACTGTAGCCGGAGAGGAAAATCACTTTCAGACATGATGGTACTAAGTATGTGACCCCTCTCACCAATTGTATTTTAAAGAGGTGAGAGACCACCCTGCAGCACCGCACCGCAAGGGCTTAGCAGAAAGAACAGGGACAGTAATAAAGCTGACAGTCAGAATAGAAGATACAGGCAGCAGCGCTAGCACAGTCACATACAATGCAAAGAAAATCAATTCCTGCACTAACCAGCGCTGATCACTCAACTACGCAGACACAGGGTCTGGTAGGACACAGTGCTGCATACACAGACCTGACCACAGCGGAGGAGAGGTATGCGGGGGGACCCAGACCAAGATGCTTCCTTCCAGGCTTCCAGCAGCGTTCACCATGCGTTCAGGAAGATGGCCGCCGAGGAGCAGAGAGGAGGCTGGCCTGGGGGAGGAGCGCTGCCACAGGGCCAGTCGGCAGAGTGCAGAGAGGGCTGTGTGCAGCGGAGGAGGCGCCGGCTGTGAGACAGGGAAGGCGCGCTCCCCTGGCATGCATTTAACCCCCGGGATGCCGCAGCGCTACCGCTCTGCTGCAGTCCGCTGTCCCAGGGGGGTAGTGGAAGCGCAGGTTCTTACCTGGCTCCACGCTGCAGCCAGTCTCCAGGGAGCCCCCTGCCTGGGGACTCTGGACCATGTAACAGCGGGGACCCACCGCGGGACCCCGCTGCTTACCTTGCTGTCCCCCTTGAATCCGGCCATGGTCCGGAACATCTGGGGTCACCGCTAGCTGTGACCCCAGATGCTCACCAGCATCCCCAGATCGGTACCGGCGTTCTGGTACCGGCGCGGGTGTAGGGAAGACAGCATGGACGTCAGGACTGACTGTCCATGCTGTACATCCAGATGTGCAGCCACAGCTGCATGCAGAAAAGCTTCAGGGGCTCTTCTTAGCCCCCACTCCAACAGGTGCACCCGACTCCGGCCGGGCACCAAACTAAACTGAGGTGCCTTGGGTCGGGGGCGGGGTATAGGAGGGGGACCCTAGTGCATCCTGGGAGGCTGAAAGCTTAACTCTATGGTGCCCGATGACTGACGTCACACCTATACCCCAAGGTATCCTGTGGAACCCTATGGACCCTGAAGTAGAAAAAGTTCTGCTTTGTGTGCCCAACCAGCAGACTTATCGCACATGTCTGCTCACCACCTCAAGAGAGCAGAAATGTGTCTAACCACGGCACGTGCAGCCAAATGGAGCAACAACTGAATTGCCCATTAGTTTAGGCACCCAAAAAAACAATTGAATCACCCACTAAGAAATAAGGGGTCTTATTTACTAAGCCTTGGATAGAGATAAAGTATCAAAAAATTAGCTCCTAAGTGACCTGTCACAGGCTGTGTTTGAAAAATGACAATTATGAGCTGATTGGTTGGTACTTTGGGGTCTATTCATGTAGCAGTGAAAAGCCCTTTAATCAGTGATAAAAGGGCTTTTCGCTGCCTCTCAATCTTAGAAGGGGTAACCGTGGATAAATCTCAGATTTCTCCAGCGGTTCCCCTGAATGGTGTAACTATTGCTTCCCCATACACTGGTATGGGAAAAGCAATTCATAGAAGCACAGAAAGCTCAGCTTTCCATTTCACTTCTAAAACATGTTTCTCCATCTCAGCAAGGTGTAATGTGTCTCCTGAGAGGAGACGAGCAGGGAAGACAGCCATCTCCCTCCTCCCTCCGACCTCTTCAGCTGCAGCAGGAAATTAGAGAAGCCCAGGGGCATATCCATATACCGGGGCACTGCCCTCTCTGCCCAGTGCCCCCTCACTCTGCGCCTAACCCAGCTGCCGTTATTTAGTAAGGTGACCCTGCATATATGCCGGATCATCTCCTCTGTACTGCCCATTGACCCATTATGTCCTGCCACTCTGCTCTAGCCCCACTGCAGCTATACTAAGGTGACCCGACATATGCATATGCCAGGTCACCACCTCTTAACTAAAGATAAACGGTGAAACCGAAACTACTCATCTCTACTGTGCCCGCTGCCTCCTCACACCACCCCGCACTGCCCACTACCTCCTGGTGCTCCAGCAGTCCAGCTTCTCTCTCGCACTGCCCCACATGCCGCAGTGAGGTGACCGGGCAGCCGGCGCATGCACAGATGGGGACAGCCGTACTGCAAGCAGAGGACCAGAGGAGAACACAGCATCGCTGGACCCATGGATACCGGACCGCATCGCTGGATAGGAGAGTATAAGTGAAATGCTCCTTATCTAAGCTATAGATCGCATCGAACGGATGCGATCTATAGTGATAACAATTTACCACTGCAGACATACGTGTATAGACCCCTTTATCTCTGTCCACTTTATCTCCAAAGGCTTAGTAAAAAGACCCCTAAGTCAAGCAAGAGTTGTATGTAGCAGCACATGATCCAAGGGGGAGTGTCTATTACCATGGCCAAGCAAATGTAGAACATTTGCAGGGTAGCTGACTACATGAAGGTATGAAAATACTGATATAGACAAATTTGGGAAGATAGTATATAAATGGTCACAATATAATTTGAATGTATTTAAAATGAGAAGTTGGCATAGGAATTCTAGTCCCTGTTCACTGGAGAAGCAAAGATCCCCATAGGAACAGCCATCTTGGAAATTCATGCTGGCTGTAATTATTAAGAATAGGATAAACCTGTGAAATCTCCAATTTAGACTAAAGAGGTCTCCATGCCCTACAGGTGGTATTGATTAAAGGATTTCCTAATTCCTCCTGTAAACTGCAAATGGGTCTATGCATTGGTTCTAGGAGAAAGTAGTAAACATGTTTTGTTCAGATCATCCATTCAATTGTATATCTCTAATTCTTAGCAAGATTAAATTCTTTAAATGCTTGGGGAACTTACATCTCCCAGATTCATTGGTTAGAGGATCCAATTTGAAAAGCACACTTAAGAGTTACAATATCACTTTTGGTTATCAGCAGCATTTGTAGTAGGATTAGCAACCTCGGAAAGCTGATCATTTTAATTAGAGGACAGTGACCCATAAAAAAGGCAAGTGCTTCCATTTCTGAAGCTCTGCTATCATCTTGTGAATCTGAAGGAATACTCTGTAAAGTCACGTGTGGTGAACCTAGATATTTAATGACCCACTAGACCATTTAATTGAAAACTTTTTTTTTATTTTCAAGCTGCATTAGCTTTCAGTAGGTGTATATTTATTTAAAATGTGCCTTATGGAATGCACGCTCTGTCTGCAATAAGCTAACATCCATCCATGACCTCTTTATTTCAACTAACCTCAACCTTCTTGCGATAACAGAAACATGGCTCACACAATCAGACACTGTCTCCCCTGCTGCACTATCACATGGTAACCTACACTTCTCACACACCTCCAGGCCTGGTAATTGTAAAGGAGGTGGGGTAGGACTATTACTCTCCCAATCTTTTACATACTGTACACAGTTCTCCCACAGGTACCTTCACTCACATTTACATAATTTGAAGTACATTCTATCAGGACTTTCACCCCTTTCTCTCTGCGAGTTGCTGTTATCCATCGCCCACCTGGGCCACCTCAACAATTTCTGGAACATTTTTCTGCCTGGCTCCCTCACTTCCTATCTTCTGAGATCTCCACCATCATTATAGGTGATTTCAATATTCCCATTGACAGTCCACAATCTCCTCATGCCTCCAAACTACTCTCTTTAACCTCCTCTCTTGGCCTCTCCCAATGGACTGACTCCGCTACTCATGAGGGCCACTGCCTTGATCTTGTATTCACCCGACTATGCTCAGTCTCTGATTTCACTAATGCTTCTTTCCCTCTCTCAGATCACAACCTGATCACCTGCACACTCTCCTCTATTACATCAACCTCAACGTCGGTGAAATCAACCAAACCTCCTAAAACCCGCAGAAATATTAATGCTATTAACTTTCATCAACTATCTACATCTCTACAACAACAACAACTCTCACCAATTTCTACATTCACTTCTCCTGAGACTGCTGCATCACACTTAAACCAGATTCTAGAAAAAGCCCTTGATGAAGTAGCTCCAGTCACCCATCACACACCACGTAGACTTAGACGTCAACCGTGGCATTCTAACTTTACAAGGCATCTACAAAAAAACTCTCACGTAAAGTAGAACGTCAGTGGCAAAAGTCTCATACTCCAAGTGACTTCCTCACATATAAGACTATCTACAACTCTTATCGTACTGCTCTGGACACCGCCAAACAAACATATTTCCAATCTCTTATCTCTGCTCAAGCCTCTAACCCCAAGCGACTTTTTAATACATTTAAACTGCTTCTTACCCCTCCCTCACCCAAACCACCTGCTACTATCTGTGCGCAAGATTTTGCTTCCTATTTTAGGGACAAGATTGATGAGATCCTAAATGAAATGGTATGCTCTTCCTCAGCTATTGACCTGCTCAATTCGCTACTTGTATCCTCTGGCACATTCTCTTCATTTAATCTCACAAACGAAGATGAAGTATCTTCCCTCTTCTCATCCTCCTACTCTATTACCTCTCCTCTAGATCCTATACCCTCACAAATCAGTAAAGCTCTGTCTCCTGTGCTTATCCCAACCCTAACTAAAATCTGTAATCTCTCACTCTACTGGCAACTTTCCATCACTGTTCAAGCATGCAGTGATTACTCCTATTCTGAAAAAACAAAACTCTGACCCCAACACTCTCTCAAATTACCGTCCTATCTCCCAGTTCCCATGCCCCTCCAAGCTACTTGAGAGACTTGTCTACACCCGCCTCACACACCTTACTGGACCCACTTCAGTCTGGCTTCCGTTCCCAACACTCCACAGAGACAGCACTGACTAAGGTAGTAAATGATCTGGTCACTGCCAAGGTTAAAGGCCATTACTCACTCCTAATTTTTCTAGATCTCTCTGCTGCTTTTGACACTGTTGACCACTCTCTTCTTATACAAACACTACAATCCCTGGGTTTTAAGGACACGGCTCTTTCTTGGTTCTCTTCCTACCTATCTGATCGCTCTTTCACTGTTCGTTTTTCTGATTCTGCCTCCTCTTCGCTACCTCTATCAGTTGGAGTACCGCAAGGCTCTGAGTTAGGGCCTCTGTTATTCTCAATCTATACCTCCTCTCTTGGCAAACTAATCAGCTCTTTTGGATTTCAGTACCATCTGTATGCGGATGATACTCAAATCTACCTATCTTCCCCAGATTTATCACCAGCTGTACTGGTCCGAGTCACTGAATGTCTTTCTGCAATTTCATCTTGGATGTCATCTCGCCACCTGAAACTTAATATTTCTAAAACAGAATTAATTATATTTCCACCAGCCAACAACAGTTACCAACCTGATCTCTCTATCACTGTTGATACCTCGACCATCCACCCTGCCCCACAAGCTCGCTGCCTTGGTGTCATCCTTGACTCTGAACTGTCCTTTGTTCCCCACATTCAATCTGTCTCAAAGTCATGTTACATACATCTAGAAAACATATCCAAAATTCGACCATCTCTCACACAAGACACTGCGAAAACTCGAATCCATGCACTTATTATTTCCCGCATTGACTATTGCAACAGTCTCCTTACTGGTCTTCCCAAAAACAGGCTATCGCCATTACAATCAATTATGAATGCAGCTGCAAGGCTTATCTTCCTTGACAAACGTTCATCGTCTGCTGCCCCGCTCTGTCAGTCCCTCCATTGGTTGCCGGTTTTCTACCGTATTCAATACAAAATACTCTAACTTACACATAAGGCCATTAACCAAACCACACCAACATACATCTCTTCACTCATCTCAAAATATCTCCCTACCCGACCTCTCCGCTCAGCACAAGATCTGCGTCTCTCATCCCTATGCATTACTTGCTCCCACTCACGGTTACAGGACTTTCTTCGGGCTGCACCCACTCTATGGAATGCCTTACCACGCACAATACGACTTTCCTCTAGTCTCCAATCCTTCAAGCGATCCCTGAAAACTCACCTCTTCAGGCAAGCTTATCAGATCCCAGAACCGCCCACATAACCTTCATAGTTTCCATATCTAATTACATCCCCTTCACAGTCCACACACAACATCACACATCGTTTTTCTCTCACATCCTCATGACATTTGGCTGACTTTCCGGTGTGAATGGATCATGCAGCCAACCAAGAAACTGTGCATTGTGGCTTGACCAAAATGCAATATATAGCACCTATCCTTGTGTATCAATGCCTATTTCCCTATAGATTGTAAGCTTGCGAGCAGGGCCTTCCTACCTATATATCTGTCTGTTATTACCCAGTTTTGTTCTATTAATGTTTACAATTGTAAAGCGCAACGGAATATGCTGCGCTATATAAGAAACTGTTAATAAATAGTGTTCCCCATGAATACAGATAGGAATGGATACTCCAACAATTTGTTCAGGATGGCAGCAACAGCTGTCTTCAACTCAATTAGCTTTTTTATTAATAGTACAAATTTCCAATATACATCAGAAAAAATATTAATAGACAATAGTTTACAATCATTGTTACAAAAACCATATTTTAGAATTTTTATATAAAATAAAGAAAAAATTAAAGTAAACAAAACCAAAAGCAACAGCTGTTTTCAATGTTTTAATATAGACTAAAATAAGGTACAGTATAAGTCGCAAAAGTGGAAATTTTAGATTCAGAGATATTTATATCTGACCAAACTTGCAGTGTAATAGGACATAAGAATGGGTAGAATGCTACCCATTCTTATGTCAGGAACAGATGGTGAAAAGTAGGAGCCAATACTGGAATTTGGAGATCTAAATTAAGGGCCGTATTCAATTAGTTTCGCACCCGCGGAAAAGTTTAGCCTGCCGGACTTTTCGCCGACATCGCTTCTTTTGGACGTGGAAACTTATTGTACGCGTCCCCGCTATTCACCATATTCAATTGCAAAACACGTGAAAACGGCAAGCGGCGAATTCAGGACGGAAAGTGCTGTCAGAATTGGGGAAACCAGCCTGAACCCCCCCAAAAAGAAGCACTAACATTGGGGATCAATGTAGGTGTGTCCGAATAGCCCTAATAAAACTGTTAGGGGTACTTAAGTTGTTTCAATAGCCTCTTATTAGCATCATAGTGGTGAAGAATGGCATTAAGCAGTATTTTTTGGTGAAAATAAGTAGTTCTGTCAAATTTGGGGTACTTGAAACCGGGTGCTAGCATATTTTAAAGTCTCTAAGGGGAAGTTTTAAAAAAAATGTGAAAAATACACCCGTTTGAAGCACCTGCAATCAAAAACACCTGACCCATTCTTGCTGACCACCAAGAAGTCTATTTCACTAGTTTTTATACTTGTCCCCCCGCCCCTTCCCCTTCCCTTTGTGCTTTTTGGCCCCCAAAATGAAAGTACTTTTTTGTTAAGTGTTAAGTTTTTCCCCGGGACTTTTACACAGTTGTCCTTTTGGGGGGCTGTCCCAAGGGTTCCGAGTGGTTTCCCCACCTTTGCACCCCAAAATAAAAAGTATTGCACTTCTTTTCACCTGCTATTCAGAAGCAAATCTTTTTCGCCTATTACATTGTATTGACTTTCTGCATGTGCGAAAACCGGCTGAAATTGAATACGGAGATCCTACCTGGCGAAAAGACGCAATTCGGTGACACTTTCGCAGAAAACGGGTTTTCGCTTCTAATTGATTATGGCCCTATGTTGGGGTTAGGAAAAAATAGCTAAAAGCTTTTGCAGTACCCAGAGAGAGGCTGAAGTACCACTGTTAAGGCAGAGCAGCGCTGCAAGTTAGAACGCAGCCCTGTCAATCATACAGGGCTGCTGTGAACTTTCGGTGACCTCGCCGGCCAGCTCAAGTCAGAAGCTGCCAGCTTAGGGCCGTATTCAATTAGCAGCAATAAGCCGTTTTCGGCAAAAAGTTTCCACCGATGACGCTAGGCAAAAACTGATCCCTGTATTCAATTCCAAAGACTTTTTGCCGATGCAAAAAGTCTGCGCCTTGTAACCAGCGGAAAAGATTTGCTTCTGAATGCAGGCGAAAAAAAAGTGCAGAATTGGGGGTTTGGGGTACAAAGTTGGGGGAACACTCCTGCAGCCTTGGGACAGTCCCCCAAAGGTGAACTACGTCAAAAAAGGTTTAAAAAAAGACTTTAGATCACCACAAAAAAGTACTTTCGCTTTGGGGGTGAAAAAAAGTCAAAAGTTTGGGGACAAACTTAAAAACTAGCGAAATAGACGACAGGGGGTCTCCCAAGTATGCCCCAGGTGTTTTCTTTTATTTCAGGTGCTTACTGAAGGTGCGTTTTTTTAAAACCTCTTTAGCGAGTCTTAACCATGCTTGCACATATTTTCACTAGGGCGAAAAGCGGCTGCGCGCACTAAGTGTTTTCTCCAAAAACACGCGATATAAGCGGAAAGTCCAGCAGCCGAAAAGGACGGTACTTTTCGCTGCTAATTGAATATGCCCCACAGTTGGGAATACTTCACCTAAAGCCCCAGCAACTGGAAACTACAGGTGTGGGGCCTCCCCATTAATTGGGTGCACCTGCCGCGGGGCAGAGGATTGGAGGTGTTCCCCTAATCAAATAAGGCCTGGAACAATCAAAGGCGGTCTCTCGGCAGAAGTGGGGCTGAGCAGATTTGGAAAAAAAATGGCTGCAGCTGAGATCTGAAGAACTGGAGAAAGAAGGCTGGTTGCTGCTGCGATGCAGAGCCTGGAGACTGCTGGGAGAGCCGAGGAATGGACACCACGCGGACTGAGAACTGCAGGGACCTTACCTGGGGTAGTGCTGCCAACTGAGCTTTTAGAGCCTGGTTATGGGCGGAAAGGTGATGGTTAGCCACATTGTCCATTGGGAGAAGTACAGTACTCTGTCACGTCTCCTCACATAGTGCCCCTTGGTGCGGGGTGCACTGAAAATTTAGAAAAGGAGGAAGCCGCTCTTAGGTTCCCCTCCAGGTAGACCTGCCCAGATACAGTTATTGAAGAGCGCAGCATATTGGGAGTCCTTAAAATACCCCAGCTGACTGAGGTAATTCTGTTAGGCAGACCTGCAAACGCATGCAATTATAATAAGTCTTGAAATAACAGAATATATATTATGTGGTTATGAAAATACCATCCTGCACAATTGCTAAGGTTTTGCTCTATGCTACAAGTGCTTTGCTCAGTGTTGTCAGTTGTTTGGTGAAGTAGCGCTTCTGCACCTTTATTCATGTGTGTTTTGTTTGCAAAGATGTAAAAGATGCAATGAGCATACTTTCCGTCCTAGAGGAATTCTGGGATATAGAGCTCCAGAGGAACTGAAGCCTTACTACGCTCTCAGAGAGATAGTGCAATTTGACAATTTGCTGTGGTAAACCTTTAAATTCAGAAACTGCCTTGTAACTTGTTTTTTTTCAAAATACTAGTCATTCATTGTGTGGAGAAACCATATGTCATGTTGTGCATCAGTGAAGAGGTTGGGGAAACCAGAACTGTGCGTCCAGCCATGATAACACCTGGAGCCTGGCTTACAGATGTTCACTTAAACACTTAGCCTCAATACGCCAGACAGTGTGACTTGCCTGGCATGAGTGTGCCACCAGGTCCTGTGCTACTCTGCCAGCTTCGGGCATCTTTTGGCAAAAATGTGTCTAAGTCGTAATACGATGCGCCTAGGATGCATCAGCAGACTGTGCAAATTCATTTGCTACATGAGACTTTTATATCTCTGTATCGGAACTTGGAATGACAAAAAAAAAAAACTGCGCCCGCTACATTGTAGCACCTCATATAGATATTCAGAGACTCAGTCGCACTCAGATATATAAATGTCACATAGCAAATGAAATCAGCACAGTTTGCTGGTGCGGCTAAAGGTGCCCACACACAGCGACATTTTACACGATTTGGCAGATTTCGACAAATCGTGACGACGAATCGGGTAAAAAAAAGGGTACAAATCGTGAGTTTATACTCACGAGCACGATGCCGATGCGCGTCCCCGCTCGTTGTATATCGCATCTTCTGATCTGCCGTGCTCCAGGGCAGGTTAGCCAATCTGGGATACAATGCATTGGCTGCAAGATAGATGCTTAGTCAGATGGGACATTTTTAACTCCAAACCGTGATCACGACAGCAAGGGAGCTCCCGTGAAAGTTCATGAGGAAATTGGCCATAAAATCGTATCTTGAGGACATCGTTATGTGTGTGGGCACCTTAAGTCAGCAAAAAAGACACCCAGTGCAGTCTCACGGGACCAGACACGCAGAGAGGGGATTTCTTAGCACAACTGCAGCAAAGATGTATGTGAGAACCCACCTTTTAGTCACAAGACATACTTATAATAAGGATAGTGTGTCAAATATTGCATCACAAAATAATAAATGATACACAGAGAACCCAAACGTTCTGATATACTAAAGCTTAGAGTGTCCCACAGGTACTGATTAAGTATTCCTGGGGATGATCAGATTATTACGATCAAATATTATTTAGTATAGTAGGAGGGACTGAGAAAGGGTGAGCACTGAGCAGCACCTTGGCACGTCACACCTTGTACTAGTCCAGACTTACAATGAGGTTGTTGCTTCCTTATCTGTTGGGGAATTTAAGGTCTATGGCTGT
>JAUIMM010000608.1:4235000-4297500 GCA_031769625.1 Taudactylus pleione
TTGGTTTGCTTCTTTCTTATATCTGTATGTTTGTTGGGTGAGGTGATCATCTTTTTTAAATCGAGCTGCACCTTGTTTTTTTGAGCGCAAGGGGTTACATATTGTTGCATATTTTCTTACAACGCTTTACACAAACCTACAGCTATTCTATACTTTAACCAAATGCTACACAATATAAAATTAATTTGATTATATAACAGAGTGGCCAAGGAAAAGGTTATGACATTATGCTATCTATACAAACATGCCAAGTTTTCACTTATAAAGCATATTTTATCATCACACTCACCACAACACAGAGTGAATACAATTGTAACAAGATTACAAAACACTGCAGTCACGTTATGCCGAGCTAAATGGGGAAAATCGCCGCCTAAAAGGGTGTCATTTTCTTGTCATCATCACATAACAATGAGCCAGTACACTGCAGGAGCACAATACATAAACAGAGCGGTATGTGCTCATTCCACAAAACAAAGACTGAAACATGGAGCCAGAACATTTAAAAAAAAAGTAAATTATACTTGAACATCCTGGTGCCCTGCCAGAATTTCACCTGCAGTCCTAGGCAAAGAACACAAGTGCACATCGATACGGCAGCGGTAATCTATGATATGCATTCCGTAAAGTTCCCCTAAAATAAATGTGCTTGTTCAGTCACAGTGCTCAAGTGACCATTAAATTAAAGTGCCAGAGATATAAGGGAACCACTGTTGTGTTATGAGCCAGCAAAATTGATATTTTCTAATATGCTATGTGGCACTGGGCAATCTGAGCTTACAGGTACTGAGAGATCACAAAACAGTATCCAAATACTAGAGAAAGCAAGCAATACAGAAGACACAGAATGGCAATCTTAAAGAAACAATCAAATGCCGGAGAAAAAGGCATACAATGTAAAATGCATTACAAATTTTTAGTCAAGCTACTCTTAAGGTGCCTACACACTAGACGACTCGCAAAATATGCAATGCCATCAACTATTTCCCTTCTTCTCCCAGGCAACTCCCTGGCACTCCTGGACATACAATACCATGCTTAACCTGTGCAATCTGACCAACGATCTTAATCTTGTTAACGAGATTGCCAGATTTTACTGCATGTAGGCAAGATCTGAGGATACGACAAACGACCAGTGGGGCCGCTCATCGGCACAGTTAGGTGGACACTACACGTTTTATCGTTCCAATGTGTCGGAATCGGCCAAATCGTGCAAAAAATAGTGTGGTGTGTAGGCACCTTTACATAAGCTGCAATAATGTTTTAATTGTTGCCTTTGTCTCAACATTCTGTGCTTGCTCTATTGTTGCTCATGTCTAAATTCAGTTTACCAGCAATCACACCTAAATATATTGGGGGCTGCAAGTGTAGGATCCCAAAAATGGTTAGTCACCATTTCTTTAACACCATTAAGAAAAAACACTAGGATAAATGTGATACAATCATTTTTAAATTAAGACTAGTTGTCATACAGGAGAAGGGGAGGGGAGACGCTGGAAGCTGTCAGTTTGGCAGAGCTGGCATGTGTCTGTTTTTCTGTGGCTGCACAGTAAAGCTTTGTACTGTCATCATGGTTGCAAAGAATGTAAGTCAATTTAACAATTTCAACATAATTAAATACCTAAATCAAATTTTAGAATACAAAATGCCAACAGATCTAAAAAGAAATATATTTCACAACAGGCATCACAATAAATATTGTAATATTGCCCAAATGGAATTTTGAAATAGGGTAGCAGCTGAACAATGATAGAACAAACAATTATATTGAAATAAATTTAATCTGAATACTAAAACTGGTGCATGATCTTAGCGTTAACATCTAAATCTCACAACACTAATATTAAATGTCAGATGGCAAATTTGATTGCTTGAATATAGAATTGATGTCAGAGTACATGCAAGACAAAAGCAAATGAAAGAAGAAACCCCCTACTTACTGTTCGTGGAAGTCCAACATTGGTGGCTCAAACCGTATTGGTCTGCAATTCCCTCTGTGCAAAGACACACTGTGGAAAGAGAGACAGGTCTGTAATAAGAGACACAATAGAAATCCCATCTTCACAGCAGATTAAGAATAGGTGTAATCGCAAGTTCCTCTCACAATGAAATGCCCAAAGGACTACAGTAGTCACTGTTAAGAAGGGGGAACTTGACAAACTTGTTTGGCTAGAGAATAAGAACTGCTGCAGCTTTAAACCAAACCCCTTGGTAACATTGTTTATAGAAACCATGCGATCTTGGCTTCAAGTCACTTATTTTACACATACAACCTGTATGTTGGTTCGAGCGACTTACAATTTGTTCAGGCAAAGTACACATAAAAATAGTTAAGTTAATAATAAATACCAAAGCTGTAAAAAGAAAAAGAAAAAAAAATTCTATATGTGTGTATTGTTTGATTTTATATATGTGTGTATTGTTTGATTTTATATATGTGTGTATTGTTTGATTTTATATATGTGTGTATTGTATGATTTTATATATGTGTGTATTGTTTGATTTTATTATATATATATATATATATATATATATATATTTTACACATATACACACACACGTATATTATACATACATACACAATACTTAGATGGCGCTAACAATGGAATGTTGTGTTCAATTTAATACCAATACAAAATTCAGCTGGCAGATAGTAGCATTGAAGAATTCTTCTGATTTGGCCACCAAGGTTCTTATTCAATGTGTAAGATGTCCATTAGATTCTGTGAACATACCCGCTTACCAATGGAATCACCCAACTAAGCGGCCAATGGCCAAATATTAGTACATCAGAATAATTTTATTCTTGATTAAATGTTAAAAATGAGCATAAAAACATACATAAAACGTATAAAAAGATGTGCCGTTGATAATCTCTATACCTTCATATTGGCATTATCCCTTTGATTTTTAGATTCCAAGGCTGAACATAAACATGGACGTTATAAGCGGCACCCCGACCCTAAGCGTTGCGTCCTTCTCACGGGCTTCATCAGGGGTACAAAGCCAGGAAAAATGGCAGCAACACTGATGGTGTAGTCAACCAGAATTGCCTGTGGGCGAAACCTTCATATATAGGGGTCTCAGGATGTGGTGTCTCACACTTGGGCCAGACAAACTTTTTGAAATTTGTGGACAAAGAGCAGCAAAATGTGGCAGCCAGCTACCAGTTTTTAAGTTTGTCTGGCCCAAGTGTGAGACACCACATCCCGAGACCCCTAAGGTTTCACCCATATCATTACACATTTGGCTTTCCCGAGCCTTCATGGGATTCGCCATGCCCACAGCCAATTCTGGTTCATAAATACACAAGCACCAGGCTTTTCAGAACCAGTCCTGCTTGCCAAAATATGGGGGACAAATGACTTAAGGGTCCCCCATATTCAGCGCAACCAGCACTGAGCTCTGAGACTGTCCTGGTTCTGGAAATACAGGGGGGAAAAATTAGTAGGGTCCCCCAGAACCGGATCCTTTCTAGCAGGGAAGTGATGCCACAGCCAGGGGAGCCCTTTCACCGGGCCCCCAAAGCCGAAGCATCACCGCTAGTCAGCCCAGGCCAAAGAACCATGTGGAGCTGGGAACCCCCCCCCCAATAAAGGGGTCCCCCTCTCCAGGGCACCCCAGGCTGATAGCCTGGGGCTATCCCCGGCAACACTAAACGGTGAGTGCCGGGTTGATTATGTAAAGTGTGGTGCAAGTAAAGAGTTAAAATATAGACTTTTGCTGTGGAACTACAGCTCCCAGGAAGCCTCCCCCGCATGCTGCTACTTGGAGTACCACAAGTATCAGCATGCGGGGCATTACGGGCCTGCTGGTACCTGTAGGTTTAACAGAAAAAGCAATATTAAAAAAAAACAAAAGAGCACACACCGTAGCAAAGCAAAATTTTATAAAAACATACATGCACACATTATCTCATATACTCACCTAGCCAATCTGTCCTCTTCTCCAGTAATTATCCAATGGAGTACCTGTAATAAAAAATCCATACTCGCCTCCTCCTATGCGTGTATCTGTCCTCTTCGTTCCAAAGTAGGCAATCCAAGGACTTGGCAAAAAAAAACGCAAATACGCGGACCCCCGTACATTAGTAGTGACCACGGTGTTTCAGCACAGAAATCCCAGTGCGGAGCGCTCAGTGGCTGAGAGAGGCGAGCCTTCCACCTCCCAGCCAATGAGCGGTTCTCACCATTGACTTCAATTATGAGAACCCAGCATGCCCATTTAAAAAATCGCGCCTCTGTGCCATTTTTGAAATTTAAAGATGGCTGCCACGAGCCATGAGTGGCTCGCGGCAGCCATCTTTAAATTTCTAAAATTGCATCATCGCCCCGCCCCCTCAGATGGCTTATATTATACAGGCGCCGTCCAGCCAGTCCGTCGGGTAGTAGCAGACAAGAGCTGCTGAAGAAAGACGCCGCCAGGAAGTCCTGGATGAGCACCCGCCGTGAAAGAGCGCTTAAAGGCCGCCTCCCTCCAGGTGAAGATGCTGCGGAAGTCCTGGGAGAAACGGCAGCCATGAAAAGAGCTTAAAGGCTTAATTTATTATTTATTTTGCAGGGGTACTACAGGTACCAGCGGGCCATTAATGCCCCACCTCCTGTAGTACTACTGCAAGAGACAATATTTATATTTTCATATACACCACACTACACAATAAACCCAACACCCACTGCCCAGGGGTGCTGGGGATAGCCTAGGCCTGGGGTGCCCTGGAGACGGGCACCCCTTTATTGGGGGCAGTCCCCAGGGATCCTCGGGCTGGGCTGACTAGTGGTCAGGGTTAATGCTTCGGCTGGGGGGCCCGGTGAAAGAGCTCCCCTGGCTGTGGCATTAGCCCCCGCTAAAAAAAAAAAAAAAAAAAAGTCTGGTGCTGGTTCTGGATAATACAGGGGGACCCTACTCATTTGCTCCCCCCCCTGTATTTCCAGAACCGGATCAGAGCCCAGTGCTGGTTGCGCAAAGTACAGGAGACCCCTATGTCGTTTGTCCCCCTGCATTTTGGCAACCAGGGCTGGTTCTGACTAGCCTGGTACTGGTTGTGCTTAAATACAGGGGACTCCTAAGTCATTTGTCCCCTGTATTTAAGCACAACCAGGACTGGTCGTGAAAAGCCCAGGTTGGTTGTAATTTGGGGAGGAACTTTTTTTTTATTTTTTATTTACACATTCAATTTTTAAACATAGGTTCATAGATGGATCTCACTGATGCGCCAATGTATCTGTGACTTTTTGATTTTATTTTCTCAGGTGCATGCCCAGTACCGGTGAGCCCTCTGATGCCCCTGTGCACTGCCCCACTGCTGCCACTGCTCTTCACCCCCACTGCTACTGCCCCGCAAGCCTACAGCCATCTCTCACTCTGCACCTCCCAAGTCACCTACAGTGTGCAAGCCCCTCATTTTTTTGCCCTTCTACCCTGCAGGTGGCCCGGTTTGCTCCTCCAAATCCGGTTAATACATTTTAAAAAAGCAATGAAATTCCATTGACAAAAAAACCCTTACGGTTTCACATGTCCCATTAAGGCATGATCTGAAATTTCTCAAAACCTATTGAATTTCTGCCACTCAAACTCCAAAAAGCAATGAAATTACAATCACTAAGGCTGACGCCTTAATGCACGTGTTCCTTGTGTAATACAGATATGGTATGCCGTGACACCATGTGGTTAACTGCAGATTCAGCACTCTCACAGAGTGAGATTGCCGTCACTCACAAAATGGTGGAGCTGCTAATTCACAGAATTGTGTGCTCATTGGAATACACACATAGTCTATGCAATTGAAGTCTGAGCAGAACAGAGCTGCGCAGATGGGATAAGGGTATGGTGGATGGGGGGAGAAGACAGAGGTGTGGATGGGGCAGACAGATGTGTGGAGAGGGGGAAGATTAAGCAGTACAGAAGGGGGTGAGCCAAAGTGATGCAGATGGGTTGACACAGAGTGGCACGATTTGGGGGAACAGAGCAACATTAACGGGGGGTATAGAGTGGCATGGACGCGAGAAGATAGAGCTGGGCAGATGACTTAAAGACAGATTGGTGTGCATGAGGAATACAGACTAGCACAATGGGAGAACACACAACAGTAGGGATTGGGGAAGACAGATTGGTGCGGATGGGTGGAAAGAGTGGCACGGTTGGGGGGACAGAGTGGTGAAGATGGAGGAAGAAAGTGGCAGAGATGAGGGGAAGACAGTGACATGGCTGGTGGCAAGGCAGTGGTGTAGATGGAAGAAAACACAGCGGCACAGATGCAGGAAGACAGGGCGGTGCACATGGGGAAAGACATTCGTGTGGATGAGTATGCACACTAGCACAGTTGGGAGAACACACAGCTGTAGGGATTGGGGAAGTTATAGCAGCATGGAAGCGAAGATAGCGTACATGCATAGACAGAATATAAGTTTTATCAATTAGGGAGCTGAATGTGTATAATGAGTGAGATGGATGTATTAAGTGAGAAGGATGCTGGAACCCAGTGGAATTATTGTGGTGACTGAATGGGAAGATTGTAGGCACTGAGTGGTATATGTGTGTGCCACATAACTGCTCAGACCTCAGTTGCATAGACTGCATGTGTGTATTCCAATGAGCACACAATTCTGTGAATAAGCAGCTCCACCATTTTTTGAGTGACAGCAATATCACTCTGTGAGTGCTGAATCTGCAGTTAACCACATGGTGTCATGACATACCATATCTGTATTACGCAAAGAACACATCCATTAAGGAGTCAGCCTTAATTATCGTAATTTCATGGCTTTTTGAAGTTTTTTCTCTATGGAATATAGATATACATCTCAACACAATCAACTTTTAAAATGATCTAATTAAAATTAAAAGGCAAACACATCTAAATGCAGATTAGACGTTATAACATGGCATCATTCCAATCAAATTGTCTGTGATGATCTCGCGGGTGCTAGTCATCGTGACAACAGCCGCACTTGCCGGCAGCCCGAACTCACAGCCCCATAAGACTCAGAGCAAAATTGTGCAAATTCAGACATGGAGCCCGCCGCAAGAGGTGCAAGATGAAGTACCGTTGCCAGCTTTTAACATTGTGGCAACAGCAACTCGCACCCTTCGAGTTTAATTAATTTGAATGACCCCAGAGTCCTCTGGAACACTGACCAAAGGGGCTAAAATACAAGGAAATTTAACTCTCACTGTTGCCTCTGAAAATGTTGGCAAGACCACGCTGCACTGCAGGTGAGCCAGAATTAATATGTGCAGCATCCAGTACTTGCCTACTATTGCAGTCTCTCCTCGGGTAGAAGCCTAAAGAAGAGCTGCAGCAACTGGAGGTGGGGGTAGGGAATGCAGTGGATCGTCATATTGGCCCTGGACCCTCCTTGTTTACCTGCAAATCGTGGCATTATCCACCCAATAGTGTCTATTTTGCTAGGTAGTGGGAGGGCTGCTTACCCTTCCAGGGGTCCGGGGTACTGCCCGCAAATTCATGAGTTTCCTTCACCTTCCAGAAGAGTAAGAAAATATAATGTGCAGAGAGGTTTAGATTTGAGAGAGGCATGTCCAACTGGAATCTAAATTACGGTGTATAAACAAAGCTGTAAAGTATTTGTGAGCTATATGCAAAAGCTGCCAGTATTTACCCCACATGCATAATAAAAATAAATGTATCCCACTTCCTAACAAACACCTTGCATTGCGACATGGTTTGTCTATATGCAGAGTTAAGGTGCGTACACACTAGACGATATGCTCCCTGAGTGATATCGTCTAGTGTGTCCCAGACAGGGTGTGCTCAATGTTGTTCATGACATTGAGCACACCCGCTGAACAATATCATTAACAATATCGTTCAGCGCCGGGCTCTCTTTCCCCCATTCCCCAACATGCAGCAACCTGACGACAGATATAAAAACAAATTTTATTTAGATGCAGAAGTAGACAGACACCATCCACCTACTGTACACCTGTGACCTCACAAGTTGGCGAAAACTTGGCTGGTCTGATGAAAAATTTGGCTCTGAATAGCACCATTTAATAAATTTAACCCTGAATATTTATTATTTCCAATGAGTGCCTTGATTTAAATATAGCCTGGTCTTTCTGTGCACATAGCAATAATTAATCAAGTTATCTTGGGAGTAACCTCTGTGATGGATTAATGTTTAGTGATTACAGCAAACAGTCTGACTAATTGGCTACATAAGGCAACGATTTGGAATCTGGGTTAAAATGAAGTCCAGTGTGATTGTTAATATTCCAGTTAGAAGCTGGTTACATAAAAAGAAGAAAATACCATTAAATTTAATCACAAATACAACTCAAATCATAGTAAATAAAATAAAACATGTTTCCTATAAACCTTTTTGCCTATCTTGTGAACTTTAAAAATGCGTTCATTTGATCACAGAATGTGATGATGCAATTTTAATTGTTCCTAGAAACCTTGTGGTGTGTAAATGCAGACAAAAACTGCAAAAGACATGATCTTAACTACTGCATTGTTAACAAAAGTTGAATTTAAAAGGGAACAAAAAAAAACATACAGAACTTGGAAATTAAACATTCACCGACATCTTAAAAAAAATCTAATACAAAAAAATGACATTAGAAAAAAATAAAATAAATAAAATACTGCAATCTGGATATTTAAACCGCCTATGCTGCCGTATCTTAAGCTGGGTACACATCATATGATGGTGAGACCCAGTGACTGTGCGATGCATGATACATCATATAGTGTGTACCCTGCTTAAAGGTGCGTATCCACATGACCACTGCGAAACTAGTGCACGATGACGACATTGTAATTGTGCAGTCGTTTCACAGTCTGATGTGTCTACACTGAACGTTCAGTCATTCAGTGTAGGCACATTAATCACCCCCGTACATGGACAACCTGATGACGTCAGGTTGACCAGAATGTTCGGGAAGTGATAGATGATCCCTGGTCCCCTTTTGACATTAAAATACAAGATCTGCAAACTATTAACAAGCGATTGAACGATAACGATGTCGTTATCGTACAACTGGCCTGTTTAATCGCATTAATCCCGTAGTGAATATGCACCTTAAGAGTATAGATTCTCTGATGCTTATGAAGTTCTTTTATGTGTGTAAAATACAATAAATAAAAATTTGCATTGCATAAGTCTAGGGGTATTCAATAAGCATATCCCCATCTGTAGTGGAATTGCTATTAGGCCATGGTAAAACTGTGGCAGGGCATGCTGGGATGTGTAGTTCCACAGCAGCTAGAGGGTTGCATGTTCAATTACCCTTGATCGAAGGACTAAAACGTCATTTACATGGAAGTATTAAGTCTGTGCTCAGCTCATTGGTCTTTCAAAGTATGACCCAGGCTATTGCTGAGAACACATCTCCCAAGTATAAATGTGGGAGGGGGCACAAAAAGGATTTTTTTTTTTTTTTTTACTAGAGGTCTATTTAGGCACATTACTAAAAATAATGAAATCAGTACAAGGACATGTTGCTTCTAACTGATCATTACAACCTTGGACATTTATAGCTTGCAGTGTTCCATGATATACCAGTGCTAAGATGCAGTATGTCATAATATGTCACAAACATGATAAAGGAAGATATTATCCAAAGCTTACAATGTAATATAGCCAAAACAGGTCTTTGGATATTTGTGAATTCAAGTTAAGCGTTAGCAATCAGAAACAGACTTTCCATGGCAAGCATGTAAACATGATTGCCTGATTACTGTGTCATCATGAGGCGCCTGCACTACAAAGGGCCTGATATTATCATCAAGTCATTCAACCCAATTGTAGAACAAACAATATTTACGCCAGTTTGGCACACTAGAAAGCAGAGTTACTATATATAGCCATCACCGGACATGCCTGACTTGCTTATAATTTGCTTCTACTGGATCAATTAACATTCACTGAAGATTGAGTCTGGCATTTACAGTGTTATCCTACTACAACAAAAAAAACCCTGCAATTCAAATAAATGATTGACACAAATTAAAAGTAAAGCAACCTACCTACCTACAAACACAGACGTACTGGTTAAATAAGCAAAACTCTATAGATACAAGAGAATCATCACTAAAAATGTAAACTAGGGACTAAAACTTTTAAATCTGCAGAACTGATCATTATGACAATCTTGACAACCTTAAGGGTATGTCCATACAAAGATTTCACTATCTATTTAAAAACCATTACCAGTGTGAAAAAATTATAATTTGAACAGGTTTTTTTCTGCTTTTTTAAACCCCTATTCAAATTACTGGGAAAGAATTATGGTGTGTTAACTGACGTAATTAAGAAAATCAGTTACGCTAATTATATAAAAAAATAATTCTGGACATTCAACTGAATGAGACATTGAATAGTGCCGGGAATGGAGTGCCCAGAACTATTCAATTGTCCCCATAGCGCCTTGCACTTAAGTCAGGAGATGCAGTTTATGGCATCCAGTGTTCGGGCGTGATAAAATAATTGAATACTGCCCTATCTCCTGTCTAAAGTGACAGGAGATCGCGGGACAAAACAAAATTGATTCAGACTATCGCACGAAAAGGTCGGGTTTGGCCACGTAAAATGGCTAAACCCGAACAAAGTGCTGGGCGCGATTGCGAAAAGTGCTATTTGGGCACCCAAACGGGTCACACTTCGCACAGATCAGCTCAACTCATTTCTGGTGCTATTCAAAATTGCACTGAATTGAATTGCCCACATTTATTTGCATGTAAGTGATACTGCTTTTACACCAAAGTCTCGGGTCAGACCTGGGTTTTGGGACATGGTTCCAACCCAGGTCAGACCCCGTTTACACTGGCCCCTTCAACCCAGGTTATTCCCAGGTCGGCTCCATTTACACTGAACCTGGGTCAGGTCTTGCATAATCTATGTTTTTTCAAATACATCCAAGTTATTTGAAATACACATCACTCACAATTTTTTCCTTTAGAATTTTATTATTTTTAAACTCAAAAGTACTGATTCAGCATGGATCTGTGATAGCTTACGCCGACGGCCAATTCTTGTGTACCGCCCATGCATCGCAGTGAACGTGCGTGAGTTAGCATTGCGATAGCTTACGGAGATAGAGCCACCGCGAAGTGAGTGACGCCAGAGCAGCAGTTGGGGGTGGTGACAGGGGAGTGGTCGCAGAAACGCAGACATGCTTGTCCATTTCAACGCCGTTACTTGGGCGTGCATAATTAACCACTGCGATGGCATACACATCTTGTGTACTCACTGCGTGCGACGAGGTTAGCAATTTCTGAGTAAGGTCAGACTTGTTGTAATTAAGCATGAGGGGCCGATGTTACTCGATGTTCCCGATGTACACGCAGGACTGCAAAGTATTATGGATGTGAGGTAGTGGGCCTCTGTATGCTGGCAGCGCAACGGTATTGTCATTGCATTCATTGCCATATTTCCACAGCAGATCTGTTAACTCAGCAATGATCTAAATAGTGACCCGTAATGAATCAGGGCATTAGATTGTAAGCTCCACTGGTGCAGAGTCCAATGGAAATGGACAATTATATGTAAAGTGCAGCAGAATGTGTGTGCTATAGAGGTAAATGTTCCATCTATATACTATATATATTTATGTACATTATACATACATAATATATAGTTGGATCATTCTGAGATTGTGGCAAAGCAAATGGGTTTTAAGAGAAATTAAGTCTTGAGTAGCATTTTGATCACACACATATATATATATATATATATATATATATATATATATATATAATTTTTTTTTATTTTTTATTTTTTTTAACACACACACACAAAGTGTTTGATTGACCAAAATGCTACTCAAGAGTTAATTTCTCTTAAAACCCATTTGCTTTGCCACAATCTCAGACTGATCCAACTCTAGTGGTAGTGCACAATGCAGAGTCTCTTGAGTAAAGAATGTATACCCCCGTTATGGGGACTGAAAGCAGAGTTCACGGTTTATACAGATATTTTGGATATCAATATACAGTACAATTAAATATTACTTGTGTGCTTTTTCGTGTAAACAGTAAATTAACCCCTACAATAATACCATCAAGGAAGTAGATTTTAGATATACAGTTGTGAAAATAATGTCACTTAAAAATGTGATGTGGTTTGTTAAAATGGTTTACAAATGTAGATACTGTAAGAACAGAGTGCACTGTGGGAAATAGAGCATCTCAACAACTGTGTAGTAAACAGGGTTAATGCACAGAACATTATAACATCTGACATGTCAATGCATTCTAAAATAGTTTTTACCCAACTGTATAGGTATATTTGCTAGCGAAATGTACTAGAAGATTTTATGTAACTGCAAATCTATTTAAATTGAGCTCATGTGGGTCACAGGTGTCTTATGTTCATAGGGCAATTAAGTAAACAACGTATTGGATTACATAATTGCTTGTTGTAATTGTTGTGCACCAATGTGGCCATCTAATATCACCCAATTAGTGATCAAACTTACTAAAATTATCACGAAATCTAATAATTTCTGGGTAGTCAATGCTCCATTGATATTCCTATTTTGTGAACCGTATCTTGTGACTGTAGGTTTGTACTCAGCTGATCCAGACTACACTGAGTTCAGGGTGTGATCCCAGTACTCTGATGGTCTCAGCACTAAATTATCTTTTGACCGGTCTTAAGAATGCCCAAAACCCTCCTGAGACCAACAGTTACAGCAGCGCACTGTTAGTGGACTGTGAGCTCCTCAAATACACGTGACTGGTAAGCGGAGCAACCCAGACGCGCAAAACTCTTTGTAGTGACTGCGTCTGGGTCGGGGGAGGAGCGCCTACCTCCACTAAGCTGCATCAACCAGCCGGGTATGCTGCCCTCATGGCAGCAGATATGCGTCTGCTGCCAAACCCATGCATCAGACGATAAGGCCCCGGCAGTCTAGTGAGGACACAAACGCTCCCGGGCCCTGACCGCAGCGGCTTCTGGTGCGTCTCCGGCACAGGAAGCAAGGACTGCCGCGCGCAATTCCTCGTAAGCGGGGAATCTACTTACCCGACATCACCGTGCGTCTCCTGACTTCTCAGAGCGGGTTCTAGCATCGCTGCTAGCAAGCTCAACCGAGACCCGCCGAATCACCAGCCCTGTTCATGGTGTTGTGGCCCGGGGGAAGTAAATGGAGTTGCAGTACATACTTCTTAATTCAGACGCTTAGTACTACCAACTCAAAAATATAGAAATAAAACAAAACAAAATAAAAGCTTAGGACTGCCTGAGCAGTCCCATTACAAAGGTGCGTCTTAATCCTGCCGCACCAAACGAACAACTAAATGTCTGTGGCTAGGGGCAGGGTATATCTATATGGAGGAGGACCCGAGGCAACCTGGGAGCTGACGCTTTAACCGTTTGGTGTCTGGATCTCTCCAACCAGAATATCCATGGTTTCCCTGTGGATCCCTATGGACCCTGCAGAAGGAATGGTCAGATTGAAATCCTGTGCTGATTTGGTGTGGAATAACCCTGCAATAAATTTCTGGATGCACAAAAAGTGTTCGATTTACAAAGAGAACATTACATTTTTTTCATAGTATTCGCCAGAGGAGTCTATGCAACGTTGCATGCTCTCCAACCACTTGCTGAAGCAACTGGACCAGTTCGGAGCAGGTATGTCTTCTACATGCTGGATGAAGGTCTCCACTGCAGCTTCCAGTGACTCAAAACTAATCCCATGCATCTTGCGCTTGATTTGTGGAGACAAAGTCGTCTCAGGGCGCCAGCTCTTGACTGTACAGCAGAGGACTCATGGAAGCATTCACGGGCCAGAAAATCTACCAATGTCCTGGACTTATGGGCAGGTGCATTGCGGTGATGGAGAAGGGCACCATGAGCGCAAGTTCTTGGACGGAGCCTGGAAATGGCTTGAGGCAGGCAATGGTTGGCGTACCAGCCCCAGTGACTGCACTGCTGCACGAGTGGTATGGTAGTTACATGACAAGTCTTGGCCACAGAAAAAGACACCATCTGCTTGACCATACTGTGATTTCCTACAGACGTTCTGACATGAGCAGACTCCTTACTTGTGCTCTATGGATTTCACAAGAAGGGATGGCCAACCAACAAACGTTGGCTAGGTGGCTTCGCATGACTATCTTGCAGACTTGCGCGCAGGCAGGCCTTCATGTTCCGGCTTTGGTTACTGCTCATTCTACTCAGTCTGTGGGTCCCTTGTGGGCAGCTCCACATGGCGCCTCGGCTGCTCAGCTTTGTAAGGCAGCCACGTGGTCTTCTGTCCAGACCTCTGAGGTTCTATGCCTTTGATACCTTCGCCTCTCAGGATGCTTTCTTTGGGCGCCGGATTCTCAGTGCAGTAGCGTCCCCACCCTTAAAGGACTGCTTTGGGACATCCAAGGTCTCTCTGTGGAACCCTATGGACCCTGAAGAAAATGAAAGTTATGGTAAAACTTACCTTTGTTAACTCTTCCTTCGAAGTCAATAGGGTCCACAGGGCACCCGCCCTGACGCACCTGGCTTTGGATGGACTTTGTTTCTGGTCACCGGTTTCAATCTCCTTCTCTGTGAGTGTGGTTCTTGTGTGTACCAGTCTTCCTTCTCTCTCTTATCCTCCTCCGGCCTTTGGCTTGTCACAAACTGAGATGCCTCTGGCTCGGGGGCAGGGTATAGGGGGAATGTACCGATGCATCTTGGGAGCTGATAGCTTTAACTGTGTGGTGCCCGGATTCCTCATCCACCACCTACACCCCAACTGCACCTCCAAATGGGGCTCACTGGGCTGACTGTTTGGTCTTTGGGTTGAAGTTGTAGTTTCAGGATTCACCACCACTGATTATCTCCCAGAGTTTGAGTGACAGTCATCAAACCAGGCTAGCATGTTGCAGCACCAAGTTATATGAGCCTCCTCCTGCTTGAGTATCAGCTGATGGGGCACCCAGAGTGCCGAAACCTTGCTCAGCCCAAGCTTTTTATGGAGGATAGAGCGGATGGATCCCGTTGAGATGCCCATCTCCTTCCCTAACTGGGGCACAGTCACCCTGGTGTCCACATCAACTATGGCCCACACGGCAGCAACGTTGTCTTCGGTGATAGCGGTCACAGGTCGGCCGCATCGCTCTTCATCCTCCAGGGACAAGAAGGCTAAAATTAGCACCACAGCCCATGTTGTGCGATCATCAGGAAAGAGACAACAGTTTGTGCCATTTTGGCAAACTATTGGCGCAAGTTTTAAAAAATAAATAAAGAAAATAGGCTAACAGCATCACCTGTTGCTACAATGTTATCTAATGTTAAAATTAGTCAAAGATCCAAACCTATATGTAGAATGGTTTGTGTTTTCACTGCCCTCGTCTGAACCCAGAGCAGAACACAGACAAGCATAGGAAGATAGCCCCCAGAGTCACATACTTCCCAATGTAACCAGTCCTAGTACCCACAATGTACTGTGCCTATTACAATAGTGGAAAAAATAAAATACCACAGCGATAGTAAATTCTAGCCACCAAAAGTGCTATTCTATCAAACTTAATCTCACCAGAACTGTTGATCTTCTCTTTAGTCTCGGCCACTGGTCTGGATGGTCAAACGCAGTATTTACAAAAGAAACCATTGCAGATTACTGTAAATAATAGTGTGACATTAGAGACACAGTTTTTAGTCTCAGATGACTGCCCACTTCAATCTTTTGGAGGCAGATTTATTGTCAGCATTAAATGCCACAATAGCATACAAAGATGGGAAAGTGACTAACTTCCAAACCAGGACTTCTTAGAAGAATAGCTTTTGATTTAAGAAATGTATTAATAGGTCTCACTTGATGTTGCTAACACTGAAAGCTCGTACTTAAATGAGACATTTGTTAAAGTCCCAGATATAGTATGGGCACAGGGTAAAATGGATGTAAGGCTACTGCTCATCCAGCCCTGGAAATTAAACTTAAAGGGTATTATTTAACTTGCTGCACATGTAGCTTTAAGACCAGATCAAGTGGCTGCAGTGATTAAACAGGTAGAAGATTACCTGAAAGCAGGGAGTTCTTAGGGAATGCCGTTCCAGTTGGAACTCGCCTTTGTTTCCTATTAAAAAAGGAAGACCCCAAATCCAGATGAATCTCCCTCTTTTAGGATGATTCATAATTTAAAGAGATTAATAAAAGGTTACAGGTTGATACATCGACTGTACCTAATCCGCACACCTTGTTGAATGGCATATCACACCGAGCTAAAAACTTACAAAAAGAAAGCGTGATTCGAAAAGCAGATGTCCCACACACGAAACAGTTTAGAGCCTTTTTTGGGCTTATTTGCATATTGTAGAGAATGGATACCTTATGTAAATAAATTGTAACTTTTGTATGATGCATTCAAGGGACCTATACAACAGGGTCCCCTTGAATAAACACTTGAATAAATAAAGTTTTTTATGTTGTAAAATACATCATTAATGCACCAGCATTAGCTCTACCTGGTTATAGTAAGCCATTTATACTGTTTTGCCATGAATCTAACTCACATGCTCAGGGGGTCCTTGAACAATCACATGGAAACTCTAGTCACCTAGACCCTGTAAAGTGCTGACATAGTTAGGACATCCCTTAACCCTTATAGTACACTAATGGGGTTATAAAAATCCTGAGTAGGGCTCAAACAAAGCATTTGTCTGTTGCTAGGCTTACGAAATCAGAGGTAGTTTTGTTGTAAAAGTAATGTCACTCTTAAAAAGGTGTACAGTGTTGAATCCTGCGTCATTGCTCCCGCACGAGTCAAAGATGGAAGATACAATATTTCCCCTTGTATAAGTACAAACAGTGGTAATTGTGACAGTGTCAAGGAAGGCACTGAAAATATACACACTTTCATTTTTGATTGCATTTTCCTTCATAAATTCAACACAACCCTTGCCCTTAGTTATACACACATGATATGTTGGCCACATCAGAACACAGTCTACTGCATTCCAGTTGCCCCAAATGCTTACAGTGATAAAGATAGAGATACACTTGTGAGACTACACCCAAAGCTGAAGGCTATAGACTGGTAGACTAGGCCGCACGTGCTGCTGCAATAAGTCACTACTTCCAGGGTGAGCCCACTTATGTGGTATGTCCCACCCCCAAGATTGACTTAAGTACCCTCATAAAACTCCAGGCATAAGCTCCAGAGGTTGACAACAGCAAAGCTAGGAGATAAAGACAAATGCTGAGTGAGTGTTGCAAGAAGGTCAACATTTGTGTCTACCAAAAGCACTTTACCCAGTTATGGCCCATCACTGTAAGGTGCACTTGGGGAAAGATACAATGGTGGCCATCACCAACAGTAATTGGATAGCTCCGGGCTTTGCACAGGCCTTTGTAGCAAGGTGCCTAATGTGCATTAAACAATCCGGGTAAAACTGTCCCAACCCCTTTGAAAAGTACTCCCCAGACTCAGTGTTCCTTATAAAAGGATACAAATTGATTTCATACAACTGCCCAAATTGCTCAGGGTATGAAAATGTCCTCTTCTACGAGCCTCTTCAGTTGCTGGCCTGGAGGGTGGGAGTGTCTGAGGGCAGATGCAAAGATGGTGGCTAACAAAATTAAGAAATCATGACTGATGTCATCTGCAGATATGATGTACTACAGTATGTATCTACCCTATAGAAACAATTTACTAAAATACATAGTTTGTAGTTTTCTTCTATTCTAGTCCCTTATCTTGATACAGGTACCCACCGATTACAACTAGGAGACTGGATGATAATTTGGAAACATACCAGGAAGGCTATTGAGCCCAGATTTGAAAATCCATTCTAAATCCTGCTGACTACACCTATTTCAGTGAAACTTCATGGGAAGGACACCAGGATACATGCCTCCCACTGCAAAATCTTCACAAAGGGAAGTTGGAGTAATTTGAAATTATGAAACAATATATGTTGCGAAGCCCAAAGCCAGACAAAGGCTTGTGGGAATGTATACTTTGCTTTGTTATAGTTTTAATTTAAGTTTTAAACTCTGAGCTTTTATCACAAGTATTAAGCTGAGTAACTGCATACATAGTGGTATATCAAGAGACAGGAAGCAGTAATAATATCTAGACAGTGTATAGAATGTTCACAATATAGAAGCTTTAGCCAAATTGTTTTATGTTATAGATTAAATATTTGATGTGCTTTAAATCACTAATGAACTGCAATTTAATGTAAAGAATATTGGACAGTTTAGACTGATCCTTGATTACCTTACGGCTGATTAATAAGATATGTGTTAAATAGTGAGACTAGCCTGCTGTACTTATATAGCTGATTACTTTTCTGACCTGACACATGAACATATGAAAAAAATCAAAGCATTAAAGGACCAGTTCAGGAAAGCACATAATGATCCAGAGAATGATCTTGATCGTAATGAATGGTTTTCCTAATTAAACCCAGCTAAATGGTTTAATGAATTTAGTAGATGATATAAGGAATTCTTTCACTTATTGATAAAAGGTTTAGCTTTGTTTGCAATCATTTATATTGCTGTAAAACTTGCTATTCTTATTAAGAAGTTACTTACACTTGACTGTTGTTTCTCTAAGGAAAATACACCACAGGCCTTGATGATGACTCAAGTCTATGATAACATCTATGCCCAAAATAACATTCCAAGATGCACTATTTGTGGAACAAGCCTCACTGAGGATGACAAGCACACATGTGGACAGTGCAAGACTCATTTCCCTGAATATTCAGGACAAGATGGACAGGATAATAGACAATTAGAGACTGAGGACCGTGAACTTGCCCTACAGGGGATGGGTCAACGCTCTCAGGAAAGGGGTGAGCCTATGTATAATTTTCTGTAGAAGAGCTCATATGTATATGCACCTGCTGTACTTTGTATAGCAAGAGCACGTTCCTGTTAGGTAGATAGTATAGGGTAAAATTAGGAGATGAAAATTGAGAAATCTGGTATTAAGCTATCCACATGTAGACTCCATTTTGTAACAAGATGGTCTGTGCCTTTAAGTATTCATAAGAGAAAAAAAATAAGAGTTATGCTATAACATACCTTTGTTAACTCTTTTTCTTCGAGGTCCATGGGGTCCACAGCAAATACGTTGGGAATGCCCCAAAGCAGTTCCCCTAAGGGCAGGGAGGCTCCTGTGTCTCAGAAGGAGAATCCTACGCCCAAAGGAAGCATCCTGAGAGGCAAAGGTGTCAAATGCATAGAACTTGACAAAGGTGTGGCCTTTCACAACTGTTCCGCAGAGGCACCCCAGCGAGCCGCCCACAAAGGTCCCACTGACAGTGTAGAATGCGCAGTTAATGAGACTGGCACCACCAGATCGGCCTGAGTGTATGCCTGAGAAATTGCCATATGAAGCCATCTGGCTTCTGCTTATTGGCTGGCCAGCCCCTCTTATGACAGCCATACAGCACAAAAAGAGAAATCGGACTTCAAGAGTTGTTGGTGCGTTCCATGTAAATACGTAGCGCACGGACAACATCCAGAGAAGCCTCACCTAGAGAGGCCTGAAGTCTGAAAAGCTGGGACCACAAATTCTTTATTTATATGAAAAAGATAACACCTTAGGAAGGGATCCCGCCTTAGTACGAAGTATCGCTCTATGCCAATGAAATATAAAAAAGGGAGAGCGGACAGAAAGAGCTGCCAAATCAGAGACCCTATGGGCAGAGGTGATAGCAAGAAGAAATACTGTCTTTGCTGTCCAACCACATGAGGTCTACTGATTTCAGGGGTTCAAATGGGGGAGCCTGTAAAGCCAACGTAAAATTCCACAGGGCTACCAGGGTACCAAAGGGAGGCTGAACCCTTAGAACACCCTGAAAAAATGTCCTTACATCAGGCAGCGGGGCGATCTTTCGCTGAAACCAAACCGAAAGTGCAGAAACCTGAACTCTCAGGGTGGCCAGACAGAGACCCCGCTCTATACACTTTAGGGTCATAGCTTCAGTTCACACCACTGAAAAAATTAGTGCCAAATTCAATAATAAATGCGGTTTTCGTGCCCTCAACATTGTCCGTATTACAGATATCAGAAAACCCTTTGTCTTTAGGACAGAGGCCTCAAGATCCATGCAGTCAAACAGAGACTAGGAAGATTCGGATACAAGCAGGGACCCTGTATTAACAAGTCCGGCCTTAGAGGCCACGGAGTGTCTATGGAGAGACCCTGTAGATTGGTTAACCAATGGCGTCGGGGCCAAGCAGGAGCTAATAGTATTACTGTACCGCTTTCCTGCTTGACCTTCCTGATGACCCTGGGAAGAAGAGTAAAAGACGGAAACAGATACGCTAGTCTGAAATTCCACCTCACTGTCAAAGAGTCTATAAATTCGGCCATCGAATCCCTGGTCCTGGACCCTTACCTGGGCACCCTGTCGTTGTGCCTTGAGGTCTATTTCTGGAAGACATCATCTAACCACTAGGCTCTGAAATACCTGTGGATGAAGAGCCCACTCTCCGGCATTTATATCCTGCCAACTCAGGAAGTCCACTTCCCAATTTAGGACCCCTGGTATGAACACGGCTGATATTGCCGGAAGGTGACGTTCTGCCCAGATGAGAATTTTTGATACTTCTGCCACGGCCGCCCGACTCTGTGTGCCTCCCTAATGATTGAGGTAGGCTACCGTGCGGACCTTGTCAGATTGTACCTGTACAGGCCTGCCCTTCAGTATTCCCCTGAGCCTGCACCAGCGCTCTGAATACTGCCCTCAGTTCTAGGACATTTATAGACAGAAGACTGTCTTCGTCCATCTTCCCTGAAAAGTGTGCTTACCTGTCACCGTCCCCCAGCCATGAAGGCTGGCATCTGTCGTGAGGAGTGCCCAATCTGGTATCCAAAATGGGCGACTCTGGCTGAGACAGCACATCCGCAACCACCACGACGGACAACCGAACCTCTGGCGAGAGATGGATCATCTGAGATTTTATTGAGTGGTACTCCCAGTTCCAGAGCAAGAGGATCAACTGCTGCAATGGTCTGGAGTGAAATTGGGAATATTCCACCATGCTGAAGGTGGACACCATCGATCCCAGCACCCGCATTGCTGGCCACAATCTTGTCCTCCGGCAGATATATTCTCTGCGCCAAGGCGTCCAGGCGTGCCACCACATGTACCATCTGCTGCACTGGAATAAGTGATGACTTCTTCCAATTTATTATCCAGCCATGACTGTGTAGACAGGAAACTGTCAGTCCGAGATGATACTGCAACTCCTGTGGAGACTGCCCCAATAACAGGAGATCGTCCAGGTATGGCAGAATTCTGATGCCTGAGACATGCCATCATTACTGCCATAACCTTGGTAAACACCCGAGGGGCTGTTGATAAACCAAAAGGCAGTAAAAGATTCCCTGGAACCGGGATAATCACGCCTGACATTAGCAGGGGTTGTATAGCATATTGGAGGGCAAAGTTCTTTTCAGAACCTACTGCCTGAGTTATGCAAAATAACCTTTGGGGAGGACTTCTCCAGAATGTCAGGGCGTATCTTGGGAGACTACTTCCCGAACCTAGGCATCTGTTGTCGCGAGATGCCAGGTGTCTGAAAACTGAAGTCAGCCTCCTACTCTGGGTTCCCCTAGGGGGAGGCCCGCCCTATCAGGCCACAGGCTTATCCTGGGACCTGGAAGCCGGACGTTTTTTTGGCCAGGGTTTCTTAGATAGTGGTTTTCTGCTAGAACTGGTTCTAGAGGAGGACTCACCTCTAACCTTCCCCTGCGACCGAAAGGACAACAGTTTAGGTCTGGTAACAGATGCAGAGGGTAGACCAGCCATTTTAGAGGCTGCCAACGTAGCCACAATCTTGTCCAGTTCCATGCCAAACAGAATACCTCCCGTAAACGAAAAGGATTCTAAGGCCTTCTTGGACCCTGCATCCGCATTCCAATCCCTTAACCACATGGCTCAGCGTGCCACAAACGAGACAGCCGATGCTTTAGAAGATAATATACCGGCATCCAATGCTACCTCTCCCAAATAGGATGCAGCCTCCTTGACATAGGAAATAATCTCCAGCTGTTCCTTGAACATTTCTGGCAGAGATTCTGCCAGTGACCTCATTCATTCTTCAATGGCTTTGGAAACCCAAGCCGTAGCCATAGCTGGGCGAGTGGCTGCTCCTGAGAGCAAGAAGACTGCCTTAAGACAGGCTTTAAGCCTCCTATCAGTGGAATTTTTAAGAGAGGATGCAGACGGTATGGGCAATGTGGCACTCCTTACCAGATGTGCTACATGTGCATCTACTGACGGCGGAATTTCCCATTTACTACACTCCTCCGACTGAAAATGTTATAAGGCTGCAACCTTTTTAGTAAGATGGAACTTCCTATCCGGAGCATTCCATGCTTCCCCCATAAGTTCCGACAAGTGTTCAGATTTGGGAAATTCAGCCTTAACTCTTTGGCGCTTAAATACAAGCGCCTTTCTTTGCAGTGGTTCTCCCTCATCTATGCTCAACACAGCTTTGACTGCCCTAATTAAAAAAGGGACATCTGCTGGAAAATTATCCCCATCCTCTCCAGAGAGATTCTTGAGAGGAATCATGTGCCTCCTCACCCTCAGAGGACGTACCGAAGTCCGAGGCCTGGCCTGCATGCGAGGCCGAACGCCTTCTGGTCTTTGGCTGCACTGGTCTAGCGGCTTGTAGCGGTTGCTGAAAAGCTGAAGATGTAGCCATACCCTGGCCAGAGTGGGCATACATGTCCAACCAGGATGGAAGAATAGGGGGTATAAACATAGCATGTTGCAGCTGCTGAGGATATCTCAACACTGGGGCCGCCAATCGTTCCGCAACCTGTGCCATGATCTGGGAAAAAGAAGCCCAAGGGGGTTCTTGTCCAGAGGCTGGTAAGTTTGACTGATGTGGTGACTCCTTAAAACAGTGACCACATAATCCATTTATGAAATCCTGTGGGGATAACCCCGCTTTGCAGGCCATACATGACACCAGCACAGGGGCCTCCACCACCTGTCTTTCAGATTTTTTTGACATAACAATGAATCTTTATGCAAAGTTCTGAGCACACATGTGACAATGTTTCACCCCAACTACCCCACACACCTGTAGTAGAGGGTTATAAGGAGAAGCAGCAGTGATAGGTTAACAGACTGACAGTTACATAGACAAAAGGGTAGTACCACACAAAGCAGCTTTAAAAGTCACATGCAATGCATACTATATCCCCTTATATGAGTATATGCATTTTAAGCTCTTAGTCCACTACAAACAGCCTCAGGCCTAGTAGGATATAGAGCTCTGTATGACCAGTCACCATGGGAGAGGCATACAGGGAATCTGACCCATCCTCCTGAGTGCACAGCCACCGAGAGCACCTGAGAGTGGTCTCTGGCCGACTCCTATAGAGGGAGGCTGGGAGGACGGATCGCCACGTGGCTCCGGTGTCAGCCAAAACCACTCTTACCTGTATCCCGGTTGCAGTCCAGGACACTGTGCCCCTGCCGAAATCAGTGGCTTTACACTAGTGTTGCGGCGTCGGTGGGGGAAGATGGAGCAGCGACCCGGTTCCCCATCCACAGCACGTGCCGCTTTCTCAAAAAAAAAAAACAAGAAAAAAAAAAAAAACACACTTGTCTCTAGGACTGCTCCTGCAGTCCCACTGTCAATGAGGTGCCTTCTCGCACCAAACAGAACTGACTACCTGTAGCCGGGGTATATGTGGGGAGGACCCAGTGAGTCCTGGGAGCTTGTTTTAACTGTTTGGTGCTTGGATCACTCCAACCACATACCCCAACGTAATTGCTGTGGACCCCGAAGAAGAAATACAGAATATTGTTGAGAAGGGTTTTTGCTGACCTTCATGGAATCAGAGCATTGGAATGTGTAGATGGTTAAAATGTGCAGATAGTGGCATGAATAGACTGCCATGTATGCTAGACTGCCATCCTAAGATGGATAAGGAATGATGAGGTGTATGGGGTGATTTATGGGCTCTCAGTTATGAACAAATTAATGTTTGTTCTGTCTGATAATTGTTCATGTTACACTGCGAGATCATCCTCTTTGTATGAACGTCTATAAATCTGTGTACCTTTTCTAATACAGCAGAGAATCCTAAACACTGACTTGATCTGATGGTCTGAGTGTTATTTCTCCACATTAGCTGATGTAACGAAGGGATAACACGACCGAGAGTTCTGACACATAACGAGCACTGCCAGGTGATTAACAGAATCTTCAACTGTCTTAAATCTATCCGTATATTTTTAAAACAAATTCCTGTGCGGTTAAAGTCACAGCCCAGGGTCTCTACTACACTTTGGTGGGGTTTTGCTGCATCTGCGATGCAAACATGATGTAAAATTTAAAGTATAGTACACTACTCCACTTGGAGCGTCTGTCGCGCTCTATGGCGTATATAGTTGTATGAGGACACATCTCTACAGCTGAGAACCAATTCTATTGCCTATTTATCTTCAGGCGTGATCTTTCCTGGTAGTGCCTTTTAGCCTTAACTGCTAAGACCAAGTAACGCAGCAATGGCAATGCATCTAGTACACAGGTCCCATAAGAGTATCAATTTGCGTTTTAAACCATGCAGTCATATGGAATTAGTTATATAGCTGTCCGATGATTAATATATTGTAATAGTTTTTAATTTGTTGTTAGTAATTGCAGCCTGAAATGTGCTACAGGATGTGTATTAATCTAGGAAGCAGCATTTCCTCTGCTTTCATAGACTACTCTTGTGCAAGTAAAAATACAGTAAAATCACTGATATTACAATGCAATAATAAAGTCACTCGTTTTGAATGCATACTTGCAGAGCGAATACCTCTGAGATAGAGGTAAAAACAAGAAGGATGTAAAGGCCAATTAACTCTAAGAGGCTAGTGGCTATAACCCACCATTGGGCTTACCGTTAGTCAGCAAAGAGCAATTAAATAGAACTAGTGGAAGATAAGGATCCTGTATTGTTTATTTTATTTATTAACATTTAGTAACAGCGCCAGCATATCCTGTTGTGCTTTACAATTGGGTACAAAACAATAAACAAGAAAGGGAAATAACAGAACAAAGGGGCAGGTTCAACTGAACGCAAGCTTGCAGTGTGTACATATCTGCTGGTTACGGTACGCAGATTCAGCTTACACGTCCATTGGCTGCAGGCAGATTCTGCCTTCTGCGGGAAGTCGCTGGGATGGGTCCTAGTGGCTTCTTTGCTTTATTCAATCTACCCCAAAGAGGTACAGTAAGAGGGTGTTGCTTGCAAGCTTACAATCTATAGGGAAGCATTCATTTGATACATGAGGAAAAGTGCTACATATTACAAACGGTCTAGCCATATTGCAGAGATCCAAGGTGACCGTATGATCCAGTCACACAGCAAGGTTGCCCTGGCGTCAGCGAGAAGTGTGTGTGTAATATGTGGTGTGTGCACTGATCAGAGGGCAGGTAATTGGGTAGAATAGCTCATGGAGGTTATGTGGGTGGTTATGTTATGTGAAGAGGTGAGTTTTCATACACACAAACAAGTTATACACAATTTAAATATATTTTTTAATAAATAGCTCAATAATTACAGTGTGCTACTTTACACATGTTAATTAGAACTCCGGTTTCATTCTAAAACTATACACGCCTAAAACTATTGGAGAAGCAGTTGTAGAATTCATGCTGCAAATATACATTTTACTTTGACATACATTAAAGGTGCATACACATACACACGTAACGATTTTTTGAACGATTTACCTATAATGATGTCATTATTGTTCAATAAATCGTTCAGTTTCTGAGTTATAACAATGAACGAAATCGTCCAAGCGCGCTCCCGTTTGTAGTTCATTTCAGAATGTCCAACATAACGATTTTCATTAAGGGAAGGAAAATTTTTCGTTCATCGTTGTAAAAATCGTTCATTACACTTCAAAAAATCGTTCACTTTTCAAGGGAAAATCTGTCAGATAATCGTTGGTTACAAAATCGTTTCGTGTGTATGCACCTTTAGAAATAGTGTGTTATCGGAAAAAATTAATTTTCGCAGGGTCAACAATATCCAATCTAAATGTTACAATGATTAACAGCTTGTGTGGCAAAGTGTAATCGTATTTAGGCTATACAGAAGTGAATATGCTAAATAATTATATATTTATATTTGGCATATTTTAATAGCTAGGTCGTGTTCAGCATTTCTGAGCACTTGGCTAGAGCGAATGGTGACTGGCAGACGATCTAACTAGCTCTTTCACAAGTGTAAGACGAGAGCGTGCTCATTTGAATTGATGTCTGAGGGGTTTCATTACGAGATGTCATGAAGTGAGATATGTAGGACATGCAGCTGTAGCAGGGGAAATTAGGACTTATCCAAAAGTACAGTGACTATTTTCAGGACTCACAGCATTAATATAATGTACCTACTGCACCTCCTGACAGCTACCAGTTATATTATATGTACTCAATAAAAGGGGATTAGGTCTATTTGCATGGAAATGTACAAGCAAACAGTACAAAAATAAAGTCCCAATTCTCATGCATTAAAGTAGAGCATCTAGCTGGCTGATGAGAGCATTGAGGATTACCAAATGATCATATCACTCGGATGGGTTGGGTATGAAATGCCGGCAGCCGGGAAGCCGTCTGACTAAATCCCAATGCCGCAAGCCCGAATGCTGAAGATCCCGACTGAGGGGGATGCAGAGTGGTGATTAAGGTTTAAATGGACGACATGGTGGTAAGTGTCAAATGCTATATATCAAGTACTATTTGGACACTAATGCTAGGTACACACTTGGTGATATATCGCTCATTCTATAGACGAGCGATATATCGCAAATGCATCAGCGGGTGTGTACACCAGATATGACTGTTAATGACAAACTTTACAGGCCTATCAAGTCAGCCCTGGAGCAAAGCAGATATATCTTACAGTGCATCTGGCTGTGGGTACGGTCGACCGACCTGCACTGGCTGCAGGGACAGTCAACCCTGACATCACAACTGGGCGAGCAAATTTAAATACCCGCCCAGTTGTGATGTCAAGCTAGATGTATCAAGTGGCAGAGCGGTAAGTGCGTATTAGCATAACAATGGCACACCAACTGGTCAGTCATCTAAATGTGTACCCAGCATTACATTTTATACATATGTATGAGAAAATAACATAATCAAAATGTTTGTCGCCATAATGTTGCATGGTGGCGGAAATAAGGCAGCTATTACTAAAAGGAGACCATAAGCATACTTTTGTGACTTACAGGGGTATTCAATATGGGTGCGATACCTCCGATATTAACGCAAAAACGATGTTATGACGTCATTATCGCAGGTTTTACTTTTACACCGTATTCAATTTCAAAGACTTATCGCAGTTTTGAAAAGTCTTTGATAAAAAACGGGGATAAGTTTTCACCATTGAATAGGTGTCGAAAAAAAGTGCAGAATTGGGGTTTAGGGGGTGCAGGCTTTAAAAAACATAGCCTGCACCCCTGGGAATGACATTTAAAAGAACTGTCAAAAAAAAGTTTTTTTTAAAAAAAAATAGGGACACCCCAAAAAATTAATTTAAAAATTGGGGTGAAAAAAAAAATGGGAAAAAAATTGTTTAACAATAGGGAAATAGGTTCAGGGCTATTCTGCAAGTATGCGGCAGATGTTTTCTAGAATAGAATTATAATGGCAGGTGCACAAATGCAGAATTTTTAAAAACTTACTTTAGGGACATAAAAATATGCTAGTACCCATTTTCATGTACCCCAAATTTGATGGGACGGACCACTTAAAAAAACGAAAAAAATAACCTAAGTGCTCTTCTGCATCACTTCTTCAATGTCGGGAAAGAAACACCTGCTGTGGCTATATAAATCCCCGACTTTCAATTAAAGGCTAAAACGGGGGTACCCATAGTGATCCCCCATGTTTTTACTACTTTAGGGGGGTCTTACAATTTTTTTAAGGAAAAATTCGTAACTTTACGAAAATCCAACTTTGCAGTTTCCCGTTTTCGTTAATTTTATATTGAATACGGGTATAAGCGGGAGCGCGCCCGATACTTTAACGCAGGTAAAAACTCCGATATGAAACGTTAACTTCGACAGTGAAGTTAACGTTTCATATGGTATTCAATATGAAACGTTAACTTCACTGTCGAAGTTAACGTTTCATATCGGAATTTTTACCTGCGTTAAAGTATCGGGCGCGCTGCCGCTTATACCCGTATTCAATATAAAATTAACGAAAACGGGATACTCCGAAGTTGGATTTGTGTAAAGTTATGAATTTTTCCTTAAAAAAATTGTAAGACCCCCCTAAAGTAGTAAAAACATGGGGGATCACTATGGGTACTCCCGTTTTAGCCTTTAATTGAAAGTCGGGGATTTAAATAGCCACAGCAGGTGTTTTTTTCCCGACATTGAAGAAGTGATGCAGAAGAGCACTTAGGTTATTTTTTTCATTTTTTTAAGTGGTCCCATCAAATTTGGGGTACATGAAAATGGGTACTAGCATATTTTTATGTCCCTAAAGTAAGTTTTTAAAAATTCTGCATTTGTGCACCTGCCGCTATAATTCTATTCTAGAAAACATCTGCCGCATACTTGCAGAATAGCCCTGAACCTATTTCCCTATTGTTAAACAATTTTTTCCCATTTTTTTTTTCACCCCAATTTTTAAATACATTTTTTGGGGTGTCCCTATTTTTTTTTGACAGTTCTTTTTTAAATGTCATTCCCAGGGGTGCAGGCTATTTTTTTTAAAGCCTGCACCCCTAAATCCCAATTCTGCACTTTTTTCGACACCTATTCAATGGTGAAAACTTATCCACGTTTTTTATCAAAGACTTTTCAAAACTGCAATAAGTCTTTGAAATTGAATACGGTGTAAAAGTAAAACCTGCGATAATGACGTCATACCTCCGATATTAACGCAAAAACGATGTTATCGCACCCATATTGAATACCCCTGTTATTGTTTTATATATATCAAGTAATCTGCAAATATGTGTATGTAGTACAGCAGTTTGTGACAGAGCAACGGCGCTGGTGTCCTCGCACATGCGCTGTGTTTGCCGAATAAGATCTCGCACAAGTGCATTGGGGACAGCCAAGAGGCAAAACACAGCACATCAGCTCTAGGAGTCTATTTACTAAGCAGTGTTAGGAGACAGAGTGAAAAGTGATAAGGTGCCAGCCAATCAGCTCCCAACTGTCATTTTTCAAACACAGCCTATGACATGGCAGTTAGGAGCTGATTGGCTGGCACCTTATCACTTTTCACTCTGTCTCCTAACACTGCTTAGTATATAGACGCCCTAGGCTGAGGTGCTATGCGACTGGTAGGGACCACTGGACTGGGAGGGGGGGGGGGGGGAGGGGTGTGTTCTCTCCCTTACACAGGCGACAGGCGGCTGACATTTGTGAATTTCATACATCTCAGCTTTATTGCTTCCTGTTTCACCTCACTAAGAGGCGAAACTTTAGCAGCACCAAAACACATCCCCAGCTATGTATTTCAGGGGAAGCTCCTGCATTCTCCATCCACCCATCTACCCTTGTTGCAATGTTCCTGCTGTCCAACCTTGTACCGCCTCTTAAAAACGGGGGAGAGATCAGTTACTGTGCCTGTCACAGTAACAAATGTTACACAACACTGATTTTGTCCGTCAGATGCCTGGAGTAGGATCATGCCACATGGCATGTAAAAAAAAAAAAAAAAAAAAGTGGGTGGAACACTATTGCCAAGTACAAAGGCCGGCCACATTAACAGTAAACATAGTGCACAACTATTAAAACAAATAATGAAAATTTATAGCCCAGAATATGTACTGTATAAGCTGTGGGACTGAGGGATCCATGGGGTCAAAAGGCACCCCCCATCAGAAGGATAGGTCATGACATTTTACTACAAATACAGTCAAATTAGTAACTCAAGTTTCAAGCAGCAGCAGAGGCTGTTTCATTACAGCAAACACAGCAATAGAGCGTATAGAATAAAGAGGTTTTTCTAACAACACACACACACATACATACAAATACAAATACATTGTGTAATGTGTGTGCACTATATGAATAACATTTAATAAATGATATGTAATATAATCTGCTATGTGTCCATCTTAATGCAGGAGTAGCCAACCCTGGTCCGCGAGAGCTACCAACAGTGCTTGTTCTCCCGGTCTCCTCACAGAACAAGTGAAATTAGAACCACCTGTGGATCTTTTCAAATGTGTTAATGAGTAATGACTACACCTGTGCACCATCTATGTGGTCTGGTAAACATGAACGGTTAGTAGCTCTCGAGGACAGAGGTCGGCTACAGCTGATCATGTGCAAGAGCAGTGAGCCCCCAATCCCACAGTGCTGTATGGATGAAAGGAGCCTACCCTCTCGGCAGCGCCCAGAAAATACACAGGGTCTGCAAATTAAAGTATTCAAATTACATACAACAATCATATATGCTATTATAAATGTACATCTATCAATCAACTTAACATTAGATTAACTTTGAAACTTAAAAAATGTAAAAAAACAAAAAACAAATGCAGCTTTGTTTTATCAATAATTCCACTGATAGAACCTTTATTTTCAATGACAGTGTTGGTCTCTAAAAAACAAAGATAATGCAATGCAGGCTTAGAAGTAATTGTGAATTGTCTTTCAAAAAGGTATGTATTCTCCATCCTTAAAATAGCTAGAGGAGTCAGACGTGCTTGCTGCAAGAATGTGCATGCTGACAAGTCACACTACACTGAGACCCTCCCACAGAAGGGCGCTGTCACATCTTCCGTTTCTTGCTTGGCAAAGCCGGGCCAATCAGGAGCAGACACCGCACACACCTCTGCAGCTTCCTATGTTGGAGAAGTAGTCACATACGTTGCTGCATAGTGACTCACTCTACACTCAGGCACAGTTTACAAACATTGCTCATGTTATAGTCTGACAGTAAACAGAAAACACTCAGCTCAAGAACTTCTGGAAACAATAAAACAGATTATTAATGTAATCTGAGCACTTATTGTAGGAATCATTCTGCTCAAAGCGACATTTTAAAACAAAAAGAAGAAAAGACCACCCTGACATGTTTGGGCAGCTAGGCCTGAAGGGTACGCTGCTGCATTACAATTACCAAACACCCATGGACTTTTGGGAACAGAGATAAAATAGTTAACCCTTAGTTATGTAGAAACACAATACACCTGATTGGTGGTGTTTTTTTTTTTTTTGTTTGTTTGTTTTTTTTTTATAAAAGAGAACAGAAAATTGAATGATTGTAGATATGATGAATTGTTAAATATAAAGTAGAAAATAATGTGTTTCAGCATTATGCCTCTTTTGGAAGTCACTGTGCACTTTTCTACTGTAAGGAATAAAGTGCTGCAGCTGTCTATGGCAGGAATACTGAGGAGACTTAAGACCCCTACACACTAGACAATATATTTAACGATTTGGCCAACTCCAATGCATCATAGGGCAGCACAGACGGTGTAATGGTTAGCGTTACTGCCTCACAGCACTGAGGTCGTGGGTTCGATTCCCACCACGGCCCTAGCTGTGTGGAGTTTGTATATTCTCCCTGTGCTTGCGTGGGTTTCCTCCGGGTACTCCGGTTTCCTCCCACACTCCAAAAATATACTGGTAGGTTAATTGGCTCAAAAAAAAAAAAACCATAAAAATTAACCCGTGTGTGTGTGTGTGCATGTGATAGGGAATATAGATTGTAAGCTCCACTGGGGCAGGGACTGATGTGAATGGCCAACTATTCTCTGTAAAGCGCTGCGGAATATGTGTGCGCTATATAAATAACTGGTAATAAATAAATAAATAATCAGAACAGTGGTCAGGGAACAGGGGTAAATTACCCCACATGGGGTAAAAATTAAATTCCTGGGGGTAATGGATGGACAGCCGGGCATGCATATGAATCATTCTCATATGCATGCCCGGCTGTGCCGTAGGGAAGGCTCTAAGCCGGATGCCCGCTGAGATGTTATTACCATGGGCACTATGGAAGAGACGTTCTGAAGAGCAGCCGGGCAGACAGGATGGCGGCGGATGCAGGAGCGGGGATTAAGGTAAGTGTTTTTTTTTGTACAAGCAGCACTACAGGGACATTATATGGGGGCACTACTACTACAGGGGCATTATATGGGGGTACTACTACAGGGGCATAACTATGGGGGCACAACTATATTATTTCCTTCCTTTCAAATCAAGGGGGTAACGTCGGCGTATCTAAATATATTTTGGGGTAAAAGGTAAAAAACTTCCCTCACCCCTGCATCAGAACGACAAATCGTTCATATCATCCAGTGTGTACACTATCACCATGCTCGTTCCAGCAGGTCGTTGGTCGCATCTTCAGATCTTCTGGACATGCAGGAAGATCAACCTAGTTACTGAATCCCCTCTTATCGTTCAGACCTGCATGATGCGGCCATCACTTGATAGGCATTCCCATACTTGCTTCAGACACCAATGCATGCACAGATCGTGGGACACGTGTGTGTATCTGTGTAATAAGCTTGTAAAGTGTCACATTAAAAAAAAAAAAAACCCTTTAGTAACCTAGCGGTTCTCACAATTGAGAGGTGAGCCTCCGCCTCACAGCCAATTAACTTCAGCCAATGAACGCTCAGCCGTGGCATTTCTCTACAGAAATGCCTGGGCTGTCATACAGGAAGTACCGTCCTTAGAGGACGGTATGAAGTTCGTGGGTCGGGACTTTGTTTTTTTGCTTTAAGACGACGGTGGATGCCTACATGGAGAAGAGGACGTGTCCAATGATTGTAGGTGATGTAAGTGGGAGTGAAATAAAAGTTATACTTTCACTGTGTGTGTCTGGCGTTTAATTTATTTTGCAGGTGAACTATAAGTACCAGCGGGCCCTTAATGCCCCACATGCTGGTAATTGTGGTTCTCCAAGTACCAGCATGCGGGGGAGGCTTGCTGGGACCTATAGTTCTCCAGCAAGAGACAATATTAGTTCATCTATTTTTTACACCACACTATACACATCAACCTAGGTTTGATCATAGTTGTAACTACCACCGGGTTGATCATAGTTGTAACTACTAAAGTGCTGGCACATTTAGATGCTGAAAAACACAAAAATATTCAGATTTGCCTGCAATGTGGAAACTTTATTACCAGTTATTTATATAGCACACGTGTTCCGTAGCGCTTTACAGAGAATATTTGGCCATTCACATCAGTCCCTGTCCCAGTGGAGCTTACAATCTATACTCCCTATCACATTTACACACTAGGGTTAATTTGTTTGTTGGGAGCCATTTAACTTACCATGATATTTTTGGTTTGGGAGAGGAAACCGGGGTACCCGGAGGAAACCCATGCAAGCACAGGGAGTATAGTTAGGGCCATTATGTGGATCAAACCAAATGCCTCAGTGCTCTGAGGCAATAATTGTAACTGTTACACCATCCGTGCTGCACAGGAAAGGTTTTAAGCACACAAGTATCATATCTGATGTTGAATACAGGTATACTATAAAATAAAAACACAAGAAAAATGCATACAACTGGGACTGACACTATAAAACTATGGTTTCTAATAACACCATACCCCTGTAACAGCACTTGTTATGCAGCGTTAAAAGGAACCCAGTAATGAATAGTTAGTGTATTTCCTGTGAACTGTGTGTTTATTTTGATAAAGTAAAATTACTACATTTGCCTTAAGGGTTAGAAGAGAGTTTAATGTGCTCCATTATTGATTATATGGCAATGAAAAGGGTTATGCTTCCGGTACCAAAAAGGCAGCTGCAGACGCCTTGAGCGATAAAATCAATAGATTAACAGCAGTGTGAGAGCCACTGGGCTGTATTCTCACTTGCATGGTGCATTATTAGTTTCTATTCAAAACAATTCCAGGAATTCTACCAGGGAGGGACAGATACACACAAAGAGCAAACAACTTACCTTTTCTGCTGATATGAACTGAGGCCAATTGTTGTCTCAGCCTATAAATAAACATATGAAAATAAACATAAGAAGAAGTTACACTTCCAGTGTTCAAGTTATGCACCAATTTAATATTCAATTGATTTTAACAAATAGCAAAAAATCCCAAAGTATCTTTTCTGACTATGGGTTGTATTTATAAGTTAGTGACACTCAACAAGATACAAAAACATTGCATCAAATTAACAGTAAGTTATCGTACATGCTTTTATATTATAGGGTGTAAATTGTTTTTTTTCTTAGCAGTGACTTTATTGCATCTCAGTCTTTGTGCCGAGCATGTGCATTTGCCTTGCTTTGAGTAGGACTCCAATTAATACCGACCTTGTCAGCATATATGATAAATGTTAAAGAGTCTGATGAGATTTTCATTTGTTTTCTATACATTCAGGAAGATCATTTAAATTAGAACTGCACAAGGATTTTGAGTCACTTGTGTTAAGAATTAAAATATATACAGCCCAGCAGAATGTATTGAGACTTCACCATGGTAAATGCATGTGTATTATGTATGCACTTTTCTGCCTGGGGTCTGGGTTGTATGCCTGAAGTTATTTCTGCTTTCATTCGTCAATCTATGAGACTGACTGAATTATATATTGCAGCAAATTTGGCATTGAAATTGCAGGCTGACACACACCACACACAGCCTATATTCCAGCATGCTATCACCAATGTATAACCAGCGGCACTAGTGTAGTATATCGCATGCATATACGCCCAAAATATAGGCATCCCGCATATCATTTTAATCGGAAGATGCTTGTGCATCCTATTCACATCGCATTGGAAGGTAAAAAGTCACACGAAAAAGACAGTCACGCCATGGCATGGCGTGACTAGAAGAGCTGTTTATCACGCAAGGAGTCTAGATGTATGTGGACTCATCTATAGGTCTGCCAGCAGAGTAATTTGAATATGCCCACCCATTTGTGACTTCATTCAATGGATTCTGTGGGCTACAGCAAGATGAAACGATATATGTTAGATATATCATCGGCTGTGGTGCAGGCCCAATCAGATATGCCTGTGAACAACATTGTCCACAGACACACACACCCACCGATGCACCATCGATATATCGTTCATTGCTAGATCGAACGATCAAGAATGAATAAATTGGATATATTAACTTACTTTCAAATAGAAAAGCACTATACAACAAACAGAATAAAAACCATCTACTACTCATCCAAACAATGTAGCGGAGATAGCAATTAAAACGCACCTCTAAAGTTTCACCAGATGCCATGCCAATTCTATTGTCACAGAACAGGAGGCCCTTCTCCTGCTCAAGTGGGTTTTTTATTTTAGTTTTTATAAATTACTGGCAAAGTTGTCAAAACACCCTGACCCGTGAGCATCTCATTCATTTGCAGTTTTCCTGCTCAGCACTGTAACAGTAACAGACAACATGGCACCTGCTGGATTGGAGGATCACAGGAGGGCATGTGTGGTTAGCTGCACTCAACCTAAAACTATAAACAATTGGTGGAGGAACAATACATTAAAGGAATAATTCAAAGCATTCACATATCAAATGTACCAACATGACCTGAAAACAGTTATTCACATCCCAGGGCAACACATCAAGGACTGAAATCCAACAAAAAATATTCATTTGATTGACAGGACAGTGCAGGGTTATAGTGAGGTGGGCTAGGACTTGTCCTCCATTACAAATAACACATTAAGTAATCTTATAATAGAAGAACGAACTGATAAAAATGCATTATACTACCCATAATTAGTCATGAGCAGTTCAGTTTTGGCTCAGGTCTTCCCTCCAAGTTCGCATCTCAGAACAAGGCAAAACAACATCTGGCACAGATGTCAGTGAAAGAAGAATTTTGCCCCGTTCTGAGATCCATACTTGGCAGGAAGAGGAGAGCCAAAACCAAACAGCTCATCTCTACTTATAACACACACAGACATATCAAACCTGCCACACTTCTAGTGGATAGATATTGCTGCAAATGCAGTTACTCATGTGGTCAGCCAATGCACTGGTACACCACCATTGCCAACACATGGATCCTGCAACCGGGAAGAGAGTGAGTGTGTCTCAGTCAAAGCCACGTACACTATGAATAGCGCGACACACCCCTTTGTAGAACTGCAGAATCACAGTGCACTGGCTATAAACGCAGCATCTAAAGCTGGGTACACACAGACAGATATATTGACTGATCAATTAATCGGCTAATATATCTGGTGCCCGTCGACCAGTGTGTACCAGTGATATGTCCGAATTACTTAGTTCACAGACATATCGCGTCGGCTGTGCTGCACAGCCGATATATCTGTCTATCTGCAGATATATCTGTCCATCAGCAAGTGTGTACGGGCGGTACGCTCCCCGGCCAGCGGGACCAGCGGCTGCCTGGAGATTATGGCCGTTCAGTGTATATGAACGACCATCATCTACAGATATATCTGCAGACCACTCGATCGGCAGACATATCTGCTAACTGCGTACCCAGCTTTAGAAAGAGGAAAGGAGTGTTTAAAAAAAAAAAAAAAAAAAAAACGCATACAAAAAATAAAATCAAACAATGTAATGTGTTTATCTGTTGCAGTATTTGTGAGTGTAGGTGGTTCAGTGATATATTCTATATAGACATTAAGCAGTTCGTGGCTTTATTAGGTACACCTGTATATCGATGTATATATCTAATCAGCCAATCAAGAGTCAGCAACTCAATGCATACAAACATGCCGGCATTGGCAAGAGGTTGTTTTTCAGACAAACAAACCAAAATTTCTGCTGAGAAGCAGATGGTCAGGTTAGAATTTGGTGTAAACAATATGGGAACAACCTTCACTGTGCCAATTGTAGAGATATGTAATGTGTGGGGACTGTTTTCTTGGCACACATTAGATCCGGTAATACCAAAGAAAACAAGAGATATGGTAAGAACTTACTTTTGTTATCTCTGTTTCTACGAAGTCCATAGGGTCCACAGGGTTGACCTTAGGGTATAGGTTGGGAACCAAATCCGGGCACCACGCAGTTAAAGCTTTTAGCTCCCAGGATGCACTGGGTCCACTCTCCCTATAACCCCACCCCCAAGCCAGAGGCACCTCAGTTTGTAAGTAGCCAAAGGCCGGAGGAGAAAAAAAAAAAAAAAAAAGAGAAAAAACTGGAAAACTCAACCATACTCACAGAAATGGGAGACTGAATACCGGTGACCAGCCACACAGCCAATATGAAGCCAGGTGAGTCAGGGCAGGCGCCCTGTGAACCGTATGAACTTCGTAGAAACAGATAAAGGTAAGTTCTTACCATATCTCTTGTTTTCTACTTCAGGGTCCATAGGGGGTCCACATGGTTGACCTTGGGGATGTCCCCCAAAGCAGTTAAACCAAGGGTGGGGACCCTCCTGTGCTGAGAGGGGAATCAGTCGCCAAAAAGGAAGCATCCTGAGAGGCAAAGGAAACCAATGCCTAGAATCTTAAAAAAGGTGTGGACAGAAGACCACGTGGCCACCTAGTAAGGCAAAACAGCCGAGGTGCCACAGCAAGCCGCCCACGAGGGTTACATGGCCCGAGAAAAAACAAGCCTCAACAACAGAAAGGCCTACCCATGGGTAGGTCCCTGAGGAAGACATACGAGGCCATCAAGCCAACATTTGGTTATAGGCCGGCCATCCTTTCCAGTGAAAACCAGAAATCTCAGACCACCAATAAGGAGTCCGATTTCCGTAAGAACTTGAACGGATCACATAAATCCAAAGAGGCCGGACCCCAGTCAATGAGACCACACCAGCCGAGAGGACTGGGGCCTGAATGGACGTACCATAAGTTCCAGAATAATATGGAACCTAAAAACCACTTTAAGAAGAAACACAGGGCGAGAACAACTCACACCCTGACATGATGCCCTCCCGAAGAGGGAGCCACATGGGAACGCTCCCAATTCAGACACTCTCCTGGTTGATATAAACACCCTGAGAGAAAGAGAGCCTAAGCAATAGACCATGTAATGGCTATCACAACCAGCGGTTTCATTGACTGTCCCCGGAGGGAACGAAGAACCACTACTAACTCCCAAGGAGTCCCTAGGGAGGACAAATGGAGGCATAATCCAGAAAACACTCCAAAGGATGAATTGGATACCAGAGTGGAGCAATTCCATATCTTAACCATACTGACAGTGTAGAGATTCGCACTGTCAGGAAGGCCAGGCAATCAGGAGCCACCAGCAGGAAAGCATCTCCGTCTCGATTGAAACACTTCCAAAGACCTCGAGAAAGAAGGGAGACCAGAGAACACAGGTACACAAAGTGGAAGGACCACTTCACCGACAAAGAGTCACTGAAGGTTGCTTCAGAATCCCCAGAGCTGGACTGTAAAACCATAGTGTGATAAAGTCAGAAGGCCATGAGGGTCACCTCAGTGGGGTCCCCCCTGCTCACCAGGAGATGAAACCTCTTGGGGAAGAGACTAGTCCCCGGGATGCACGTCGTGACGGTTGAGGACTCCCGCTTACCAATGGAGAGCTCCTGAAATGAACGCTGCCGAGATGGTCGTTAGGAGACCCTCGGACTATGTCCGAATGTGTGACATACCTGTCATTGCCACCCACCGAACAGTGTTGCTAAAAAAGGAAGCCACTGTCCTGACAGGGACTGAACCTTTTCAGGAACACCAGGAAACAAGAGTTATGCCAGAGTGAAGGCCCAAGACAGGCTAAAGTTCAAACAAGTTAAATTGACAGGGTGGAATCGACAGAGGTCCAACTGCAATGAAATGAATGCGAACCAGAAACTGTCCATAGCAAAGAATACCCTGGACGAGATGGCCATAGCCACCCGGACAGGGACCGACTTGCCTCCGGAGAGGGCATCATCGTTTGAACAATGATCCGACAGAAAAAACTCGTTCCATCCGGAGATGAGCCAATTATGGAAAGGCCTGGAATGGAACTGAGCCCATTCCACCCTTCCAAAGGCAGACACTGAATATTTGACCATGCATCCCAGAGTGTAAAGACATATGTCGACTGCGTAGACAACCATGTACTCCTAATGGAAGAGTGGAGATTCCGTTTTATGCCAGAAGAATTCTCAGATTCTGAGAATCCAGCAGGGCTCCTAGATGAAGAATACCCAGAGAGGGATGCAGGGAGGACTTTTTCCTCGTTGATTAAACGTCTGCACCCTGAAGAAGCCACGGTCATCCTGACCTGGCTGTAAAGTACCCCAGTGATCCCGCTAAGAGCAGGAGGCCGTCCTGGTACAGGAGCCTTGGAATATACTGAACAGGAGAACTGTCAGAAAATCCAAAATGCTGGTAAACCCCTGTGGGGCTGAGGACAGTCCCAACAGACAGAGCCCGAAAAATTGTAAGTGTTGCTGTGATACAGCAAACCTCAGGTCCATGCTGATAAAAGGTCTCTGTAAGTGCCCGTAGGCACGCGTCCTGTATATCCAGTAATACCATAAAGTCCCCAGGTTCCACACATCGTATGATGGAGCATAGGGATTGCCTCCTGAGCCCAGGTAGCTTTAGGAACTGGTTCAGGGAATTGAGACAGAGAATAGGCAAAGAGGACCATTCAGCCACCGCACCAGAAAGAAAGCAGAACAACCAGTCCCTCGCTGAGATAGTGGGGATGGCCTAATTAGCTCTGCTTACCGCAACAACTGTATAGCTGTCTGGATTTGTAAGGCCCTGTTCGGGTCTGAATACATGTGAGGGTACGCGGGCCCTTAAAGAGGCCGCCTGAGCAAAGAGAGGTCGTACCCTCCTACCCACGTAGCTGCGGCAACTTGACACTAGTACCGGGCGAACTGAGAAAATCGGTGTCTCCCAGTTGTAGGCCTGTCCCGTCAGGCTGAAGATATATCCATAGGTTCAGAAGCAGGATTGGCTGGCAGTCCAGGCCTACTCAGTACTGGATATGTCGGCCCTTGTAGAGGCCGACAGTCTACGAAGAAACAGACCTTTAGGCTGACCCAGAGGACAGAAAGACTTAACAGACAGTCTGAGGCCTTGTAGTGGGCATAGCTGAAGGCGGTAAACTTGTCGTTAGTACTGCTGCCAATGTTACTACAATCTTGTCAAGGTCAGGACCAAACAAGATCTATCCTATAGATGGTATCTGCACCTCTGCATACCCAGAGCGCAGCCATAGGGTATTACGGAGGATACAGTCACAGCCGGAACTCTGAAAGTTAGGAGACTGGTATCCAATATAGGCATTTCCACCTATGACAACTGTATATATTACGTGAGCGACCAAATACATTTGAACCCCAGACGTGTTGGAGGGGAAAAAAAAAAAAAGTTACAAATGCATCAGCCCAGTATGCAATAGTATTAACCGACCATGCTATAGCCATGGTAGGATGGGTAACAACCTGTGAAAGCGAGTATACTGATTTCAGGCAGAGTTACCACCTACGGATCCAAAAATCCGACCACGCAGGAATGGGAGGTGTAGTAACGTCTGTAATCAGATGAGTAACACGCCCATCCACCCCAGGAGGGGCTCGTGATGACCCTCGGGGAATTTGGGACAGGAGGCCAAACGCTGTTGTAATACCTCGTATCTGACAACAGCTAGAGTCCCGCCATACGATCCACCCGCTAGTCAGCAACAGGGAACCCGAAGGCATGCAAGACTGAAGGTATATGATACAGGTGCAGGCCAACATTCACTCTAACCAGAATGGACCTGTTACCAGCCCTAAAGCAGGGATAATACCTGAAATAGGCTTCCCCCCGTGTAAGAGCCCAAAACAGTATCCAGTTCACAGCAGAGCCAACTGGGAAGTAACCACAGGGCATCAACCACGCCAATTTGCGTTTCGTAGTGAACGACATCCACCCAGGGTGGCTGTTGTGGTAATCCCTGCAATGACAGTATTGTGGCACCAGGGGGAATTCATATACTGCGAAAAAACCCTGCAGCGATCGGTAGTCTGTGTCACAGGGGAAGATTGCAAGAACTGCGAGATTCCCTGAGATGAAAAGGGCAGTATGGTGAAGCAACCCCAAGTGAGGTACAACAATGGGGCCCGCCCGGCGATCCGCAATTGAGAGGATCCCGAGAAAACAAACCGCCCAAGGGGGTCATGAAAAGGGCCGGCACCAGATGACGCCACATACAGAACCCTTTATGAGTCAAATCCTCCGCACTAACACCTGCAGCACATGACTTGCAGGATAGTAAAAATGGGTGCAGTATAACGCTCTATCTCCTGGTCAGACATATCTGACCAACCCTCTTGGCGGAAATATCAAGCAGCGCTATACTGATCCTGACTGATGCCAAAAATTAGCTGCAGGGACCCATTTTCAGCGTATGCAACACACAGTTCCATCTAAAATATGGCAACGTGCAGCACGCAACAGTATGTGACAAACCTCACAAATATTAACAAGTATATAAATGTGAGGTTTCAGAACCAAGTACAGCTGTATTAGGGCAGATAAAGAAAAGGGATAGATATACACTGACAGGTGAGAGAATAAAGTACAGACAGTCAGCACTAGCATAAGTCACATACAATGCAGAAATATATATACATAAACATGTCATAATATACTGCACTATGTCACTGCATTCAACTTCCCAGATTCAGTGTCTGGGAAGGCTACAGCGCTGTGTACACTGACCTGATGGTAAGGTACGCAGGGGGACTGGACTCACTGCCACCTCCGGAGCTCTGCTGCTGCACAAAGAAAATGGCCACCTGGAGACCTCAGAAGCAGCGTGGCCCGCGGAGGAAGCAGCTCAGCAACGCCAGACTTTTGACACTGAAAGGCGCGCTGAGCTGAGGGGAGGAGCCACTGTAACAGGGAAGGCTGCCTCCCCTGGCCGGCTATTAACCCCCGGGACGCCGGCTCCCTGTGCCGATCGCTAAGTCCCTGGTGGTCTAGTGGACACACGGGCGTATGGGGGGCCCGCCGGCACCTCCGGTCTGTCCCCACAGACCGGAGGCACAGCACTGCATTTGAAATGCACGGATGACCGCAAGCGGTGATCCGTGACCTTACCTGCTCCCCGTGGATCCGGCAGCAGTACTGGGTGCCTGCAGAGTCCGGCTAGTACAGACTCTGGGGTCCCGCTGAAATCCCAAGATCTGTACTGGCGTCTCAGCACCAGCGGGGTGACGGAGCGGCAGCTTAGACGTCCTATGGACAGTCCAACGCTGCCGCTCTGAAGAGTCCAAAGTCCATGGAAAAAACTTTGTCCCTAAAAAAATAAAATAAGCTTAGGGGCTGCTAGTCAGCTCCCCCTGCGCTAACGGTGACCCGACTCCGGCTGGGCACCAACTTAAACTGCGGTGCCTCTGGCTTGGGGGGGGGTTATAGGGAGAGTGGACCCAGTGCATCCTGGGAGCTAAAAGCTTTAATTGCGTGGTGCCCGGATTTGGTTCCCAACCTATACCCCAAGGTCAACCCTGTGGACCCCCTATGGACCCTGAAGTAGAAAAAAATTTTTTTTTTGAAATGCCACAGCCTACCTGAGAATTGTTGCAGACTGTGCAACTCTCTATGGTCAAAGTATTCCCAACTTTTAGTGGCTACTCCAAGTAGTATAATGGCCGATGTTACAAAACAACATGTCATCTCGATCTGGTTCCATGAATAGGACAATTAGTTCAATACACTCCAATGACCTGCACACTCACCACTTGTCAATCATGTCCTTGAGATGGGAGATACACAGCATGAATGTGCAGCTGAGAAGTCTGCAGCAACTGCATGATGCCAAGTTGTAAGCATGAACCATAAGGAATTCGAATGAATCAAATGAGTGTACTACCATAAAAAACTCAGAGGGCTGATATCCCGCGTTGCCAGGGTTGAAGACTGTACCCTGAAGTACACCTGCAGCCTTTATTTGTTTACATTGTCATTGACTATAACCCCAATCCAAAGTACCCCACTGTTTGCCAACATGCATTCAAACAATGGCATATCTATTGTGGGTGCAAGGGGTGCAGCTGCTATGGTGCCCGAACTGCCTCTGTGCCCTGCAGCTCCCCTGCACCCAGTCACGCACACAAGGTGAGCCGGTCCATTCAGGGCCACAAAGGGTGCCCCAGGTATCAGCGGTGTTGCATTGGTGCTGACCCGCAAACTGATTACAGCTGCCGCACCAGCAGGCAGACATTAAGAGACAGCGTCGCCTGTCGCGAGGCAATTAGAGCTCACGACCGGCACCAGATTCAAAATTGCGTCCATGTCTGCCACTGCTGCAGCAGTTATTAGCTGGCTGCCCGGCCCCAAATCCACACCTGCTGGTACACAGGTGGAGAACAGAGGCTGCTGGAGGAGCACAGAGAGGTGAGTTGCAGGGGGCATAATGTGTAATGGGAACTACTATTGTATGTAATGTGTTATATGGGGCACTACTACTACGTGGCATAATCTGTAAAGGACATTACTGTGTGGTATAATGTGTAAGGGGCATTTCTGTGTAATTGAAGGTGACATTACTGTGTGGCGTAATGTATAAGGTGTACTACTGTGTGACATAACATGAATAGGCTCCGTGTGGGGGCAAATACATGTTTTTTTATCTCGGTGGTATGGGTCTTTTTAAGTTCCTGCTATGTGGCCCACAAAGATCTAGTTACGCCCTTGCATGCAAACACAGAGGGCCGACTAATATAAATGGTCACTTTAAAAAGGACTAACTCTGGATTTAGAATGAACGTGCATGAGTTATAAAGTGGGACACTGAGGTCAAATTTAAGAGTGTCCCTATTTTTATGGATTGTGTGACAGTGTGTGGCCCTAACATAGTTCAAACCTAGACAAAAAACTAATCCTGCAAACTACACCACCATGCCAAATTTGGTGGAGCTAGGCCCAAAACTCTGGGCGTGCATAAAGGACAGATTTTCTCGCTTATATAGATATACACTTTATGGACAAAAGTATTAGGACGCCTGACCATTACACCAACAGGTACTGTAATGACATTGTAATCAAATACATATAGCTGCAAAAGGAGAACAACTCCATATTAAAGTATAACAGCTTCTACTCTTCTTGGAAGGCTTTCCACAATATTTTGGGGTGTTTCTGTGGGAATTTGTGCCCATTCATTCTTTGGAGCATTTATGAGGTCAGGCACTGATGTTGGACGAGAAGGTGCTCGATGGGGTTGAGATCAGGGCTCTCTGCGGGCCATTCAAGTTCTTCCACACCAAACTCAAACAATGTCTTTATAGTCCTTGCTTTGTGCACTGGGGCACAGTCATGTTGGAATAGAAAAGAACCTTACCCAAACTGTTGCCACAAAGCTGGAAGCATAGCATTGTCCAGTGAAAGTTTGGAACTCTTCAGATATGGAATCAGCGGAGCGTTGGCGACTTTTACACACCATGCGTCTTAGCAGTCATTGACCCCGCTCTGTGATTTTGCGTGGTCTTCCGCTGCATGGCTGAGTTGCTGTTGTTCCTAAACGCTTTCACTTTCTAATAATATCACTTACAGTTGACCGTGAAATTTCATCCCTGCTGGATATTTCACAAACAGTCTTATTGCAAAGGTGGCATCCTATCACAGTACCACACTTGAAGTCAATGAGCCATTTTGTATCACAAATGTTTGCAAATGGAGACTGCATGGCTAAGTGCTTGATTTCGCACACCTGTGGCAATGGGTCTGATTGAAACACCTTAATTCAATAATTAACAGGTGTGGCCAAATACTTGTCAATGTAGTGTATGTATAGGTACTTGAAGTTTCTTTTAAATGTGGTGTCGGGACTGGTCTATACCTGGGTGAGAGCATATAAAGTAAGAAGCAGTTCTAGGTCTGCTATCCCTGAGGAAAGGTCGATTAAGAAATGAAACTGCAAAATTAGCAGTGTTGCTGTTGATTTAAATATACAGACTTCAAGTGCCATTGGCTGTCATGGGGTGGCTCCCCTAGTCCAATTCTGTGTCTATTTCTATCCCTAAAAACAAATGGAATTTGTTGGGATGGAACAAAATGACTGATCCACCCATCTTTCACAATCACGAGTTGTATCTTGATTTAGGTGGTGAATTGCAAGTCTGCCACTAGAAGCAAATCAACTGGATAGAGCCAGAAAGCTAGACTTTGTTCTCCAAGTGCTACCATTAAAATAACGTACCTTTGTGAATGTTGTTGGTGCTGTTGGAAGCCTGATAGGAAGACAAGCAAACTGTTGGCATCTTTCTAGCCCAAAAAAACAACTAATCTTTGATGTTGCTGAGCAATTGGAATATGCAGACTGCAGATTATCAGAAGATCTTTTTTCTCTTGCTTTCAAGATTGAGGTTGCCGATTCAATCTTCAAATGCTGAGCTTTTACAAATGTTAAGATATCAGAGGTCCTAAAACATTCTGTATTCCCAGGACTGTTTCTTTACCAAGAATAGCGTTGAATAAAAGCCTATTTTTCAGTGACATACTTTCATTAGGAGATTCACATTTTACAAATACATCTTTGCTTGGAATCTATTTTGTAGATGGTTTCCATGATAATCGGGCAAACCCAGCCTAATGGCGGGAAGATGTGTGTACAATCATTGCATGTTTCTGGACTGCCTCCCCTCCCCGCCCCTGAAGGGATGAAAAGAAAGTCAAGAAGTAGTCCCCTAATAAAGTTTTGTATTATTGGTTACCGGGCTGGTATGCCCTTGCTTCCTGAAAGTGTTGGTTTGAGGACACAGCTGAATAAATAAATAAAAAAATATCCTATTTGAAACAGACTATTGATGCAATATATTTTCTGATACCCTTCTTTCCAAGAAGAGAACCCAGATCAAGTGGCAAAGACAAAACCTATTCTTGGATTATTAGTCTGAGGCCCATGAATGTAACCACTACACTCTTCTGGCTACCACGATAGAAGAAATACCCTTGGCTGCCAAAGGCCTAGCACCTTTACAGGTATGACCCAAAAAAAACTCACCTTTAATAACTTCCATATATTTAAGCAATTATTGCCTGCTTGCTTTGTCCTGTGTATCAAAATAAAAATTATTTCCCCAGATTACTAACTGGCTTAGACACCTATTACATAGCTACAGCAGTTTTAATAGTGGGGCCTATCAAATCATGCAGCTATTTGAAGTATATAAAATGTTCCATCAACTGCATCTTTCATTGGACCTCAGTCCTCCAAAAGAATCACTGTTTTTATTGAAGGCCAGCTACAGCTGAATCAATCTTTAGTTACAAAGTCCAATTTGTTTCTATCATTCTATGGAAAAGGATACATCATAACTAACCGTTTTGCATTAAACTGACTTTTACAAAGAGGGCTCCATTCTGTCTCAAGCAAATCCTTAATGACTTTGTGAATTACAAATAAAGGACATTCATGGAGTTGGTCTCCAAAATAATCCTTCTATCATCAGCAGGGTAGAAACCCTGAATTCCCATAGTTGTATTAATATGCTCAATGAAGCTTTCTACAACTTAAGAGTTAAACACAGAAATGTTCCTTAATTCCTCTTCTTTAAGGCGCACATCCTCTAGCAGATGAGGTAATGACAGTACGATTACGACATTGTACAGTCGTTCCCCATCCCCTGCAGTGCCTTCACTGAGCGATTAGTCGTTTAGTGTAGGCACCCTCCATCATCCCTGAACATGGCCAATTTGTTGTTATCGGCAGATTGACCAGCATGTTCAGCCGATGATTGATGTCGGAAACGGCCAGCGAGAGTGCGTACTATTAATGAGCGATCGCATGATTACGATGTTGTAATCATGCAATCGCTCATTAATATCTTCTAGTGGATGCGTGGCATAACTCTGAAAAGATTCAGCATCCTCAGAACACAGACAATTTGAGAGACTTCAGGAATTCCTTTTCCATATTATAGCCAAATTGATATCCGCACTTGCTGGAAAATCCTGTGTGACAAAATCGGTCATCACGCTAATCAAATCTATGAATTGCTCAGGAAGCTGATCCTACCCAGTTTTTTTTTTTTTTTTTTCTTTTTAGGGATACAATCTGCATAAAAAAAAAAAATAATCCTAATGATTCTGGCAAAACATTACATGCTCTTTTCCCTGGACAGGCTCAGACGCAGTACTGATGAAAAAAAAAAAACTTTAAACTAATCTAAACTAACCAATAGCTTCACCCATGGGGGAAAAAAACAAACAAAAAAAAAATTGAGACTTACATTAACCTAAAATCCTTGGACTTTTTGGGGGTGTAAGCTAAAGCAGTCCCCCTAGGGTGGGGGACGCTCCTGAGCAGAAAGGAGAACTAGTTGCCCAAAGAAAGCATCCTGGGAGGCAAAAGTATCAAAGGCATAAAACCTAAGAAATGTGTTGACAGAAGACCACGTGGTTGCCTTGCACAATTGTTCAGCAGAGGCACCATGACTAAATGCCCACGATGGCCCTACAGACAGAGTAGAATGTGCTGTCACCATGCTTGGGACAGGGAGATCAGCCTGTGTGTACACCCGAGAGATAGTCATGCATAGCCATCTCACCAAAGTCTGTTATTAGCTGGCCATCCTAGTTTGTGAACACCATATAATACAAAAAGAGCATCTGATTTTCTAACAGAGTCTATGTGCTCCACAGATATGGAGAGCACGAACTACATTCAGGGAGGCTTCACCTCCAGAAAGATCTGGAGCCTGAAAAGCTGGAACTACAATTTCTTCATTTACATGAAAAAGGGACACTACGTTAGGAAGGTAACCCTCCCTTGTACGAAGAACAGTTTTATCCTGGTAGAAAAAAAAAAATGGGGAGCGACGGGAGTGCTGCTAAATCAGACCCTGCGAGCAAAAGAGATGCGAGAAGAAAAGAAAAAAAAAAAAAAAAGTCTTCGCTGTCAACCACTTCAAACATACAGAGTCTAGAAATTCAAATGGGGGAGACAAATCCTACGGTGCTACCGGTGGAACAAAAGGAAGCTGAACTAGCAAAACTAATGAGGCAATCTTCCTCTGGAACCAGACCGACCGTGCAGAAACCTGCACTCTCAAAGTGGCCAGGCAGAGACCTCTGTCTAACCTCTGAAGAAAAGCCAGGACCCTGGAAATCCTGAACACCTTACAATCATTACTTCCTATAGGAACACCATTGACCAAAAGAATGTCAAACTCTAATAGATGTGGGCAGAGGCAGGCTTCTGTGCCCTAAGCATTGTCTGAATTACAGAACTAGATAAACCTTTGCTCTTAGGATGGAAGATTCAAGAGCCACTCCGTCAAAGCCAGACGAGGTAAGACCGGATGCCGGCAGGGACCCTGCGTTAGCAGATCCTGCCATAGAGGAAGAGGATACAGACTGTCTATTGGACAAATTCTGTAAGTCTGTGAACCAATGACGTCTGGGCCAAGCCGGAGCCATAAGTATTACTGTTACGCCTTCCTGCTTGAATCTCATAAGAAGTCTTGGGAGGGAGGAAACCGGAGGAAAGATACGCCAGCTTTAAGTCCCATTGTACTGCCAGTGCATCCACAAAGGCTGCTGATGGGTCTCTGGACCTGTACCCGTGCCTGGGGACCTTGTGGTTGTGACGCGATGCCATGAAATCTCTCACTGAGAGAGCCCATTTGCTTACCAGGAGCTGAAATACTCCCGGATGGAGAGACCACTCTCCTGAGTGTATGTCCTGGCCTCTGATTCCCAATTGAGTTCTCCCGGTATGATTATTGCCGAGATGGCCGGAAGATGATGCTCTGCCTACAGCAGAACTCTTGTCACTTCTTTCATGGCTGCGTAACTTCTTGTGCCTCCCTGATGATTGAGGTAGGCCACTGTTGTCACATTGTCTACTTGATCTGAACCGGCTTGCCCTGGAGCAGGTCCTGTGCCATGACAAGTGTTTTGTATACTGCTCGCAGTTCCAGAAGGTTTATTGGCAGATGACTTTCCCGATTTGTCAATCTTCCCTCAAAAAGGTGTGATGATTGGTCACTGCTCCCCATCCGCAAAGACTGGCGTCTGTGGTGAGAAGCACCCAATTTGGTATCCAGAATGGGCACCCTTAGTTCAGATGAACCTCTGTCAGCCACCACACGAGGGAGTGATGAACCTGTGGAGTAAGAAAGATCCTCTGGGACATTAGATGATGCTGTCTATTCCACTTGGAAAGAATCAATTTTGCAGAGGCCTAGAATGGAACTGAACATACCTCACCATGTCGAAGGTGGATACCATTGATCCCAGGACCTGCATTGCTAACAGAATGGATACCCTTCACTTGTGTAGCAGCTTGCGTATTCGCAGAAACACAGTCTGTGCCCGAGAATCCAGGAGAGCTCCCAGATGTACAATCTGCTGAGTTGAATAAAGTGATGATTTCTTCAAATTGATGATCCAGCCATGCTTTTGTAAGCAGGCTATGGTCAGTTGAAGATGGTTTTGTAAAACGAAAAGTCTGTGCCATTATCAGAAGGTCATCCAGATATGGCAGAATTCTGACTCCTTGACGCCAGAGATAGGCAGTTATGACCGCCATTATTTTGGTAAATACCCCGGGAAGCTGAAGGACAGCAAACCGTAAAAATTGCTGGTGGGATGGTATAATAGGAACATGCAGATATGCATCCTGAATGTCCAGGGAAACCATGTAATCCCCTGGCTCCATTGCCAATATAATTGAAAAATGTATAGTTTCCATACGAAAAGTGGGTACATGGATAAACCTATTTCAGGGTAACAGCAAACCGTAAAAATTGCTGGTGGGATGGTATAATAGGAACATGCAGATATGCATCCTGAATGTCCAGGGAAACCATGTAATCCCCTGGCTCCATTGCCAATATAATTGAAAAATTTATAGTTTCCATACGAAACTTGGGTGCATGGATAAACCTATTTCAGGGTTTTTAGATTTAGTATAGGGCGATAAGCCCCATTTTGTTTCTGAATCAGAAATAGATTGGAATAACAACCCCTTCCCTGTTGCGACACAGGATCTAGGATTATTACCCCCGCCTGCAGCAGGGAGCGAATGGCTTCCTGAAGGGCCAAAGCCCTGACCGCATCTGATGGAGGATCTATGTAAAAATACTTCTGGAGGAGACTGCCTCCTGAAAGTGAGGGCATAGCCCTGACTGACCCACTTCTCGAATCCAGGCATCTGTTTGATGCCAACAATCTAAACTGAAGAAGTCGGCTTCCCATCCTGGGATCCCCGAGGAGAAGGCCCGCCCCATCAAGCCAGGGATTTGTCGTCCAGTTTAGAAGCTGGACGTCTTGCCAGGCCAGACCTCAGTTTGTTGCCTTGATATTTTGCGAAAACTAGACGTCTTAGAGGAAGGCTGTTCCCTTGCTCGTCCTTGAGTACTGAAGGACCAAAAAGAAACCTGCCTAGATTTTATAGTTCACGTAGATGGCAGACCTGCTGACTTTGAAGCTGCCAGAGTAGCTATTATTTTATCCAACTCTGCTCCAAAAAGTACTTTTCCATAGAAAGGTAAAACTTGCAGCGCCTTCTTTGATCCTTTATCAGCTTTCCAGGATCTTAACCAAAGGGCCCTGCATGCCACTATTGGAGCTGCTGATGCTTTAGAAGCTAAAATTCCAGCATCTACAGCAGCTTTTCCCAGATAGGAAGCAGATTCTCGATGTGGGAGATATACAACATCTGTTCTGTGGTAGCATTTGGTAGAGAGTCTTCCAATGCTCCCATTCATTCAACAGCTTTGGCTACCCAGGTTCCAGCCACAGCTGGAAGAGTAACCGCTCCAGGATGATGAAAATATTGTTTTAAGACATGCTTCAGTTTTTCTATCCGTGAAATCCTTCAGGGAAGATGCTGACTGAATAGGCAATGTAGCATTTCTGATTAAATGAGTCACATGAGCATCCACAGTAGGAGGTACCTCACGTTTAGTATATACAGAAACCCGGAAAGGATACAACTATGTTGTTCTCTTATTCACATAAAACAGTTTGTCAGGGTTACCCCATGCCTCATCCATAAGTTCAGTAAGCTGTTCAGATACAGGAAACTGTGTTTTGACCATCTTCCGGTGGTGATTAAACACTGGAGCCTTCTTACTATGAGCTGGTTCATCATCTTGAATATCTAGGATTGATTTAACCGCCTTCACTAAAGGAGGAACATCCACTGTGGAAGGAAGGTCCTCTTCCCCCGAGCTAAACCCCGGAGAGGAACCTTGCGCATGAATCCTCTGATGAATCATCTGAATCCATATGTTGAGCAGACTGATAAAAACGATTACTTGCGCTTTGGCGCCTAGTAACTACCAGTCTATCAGCATTAGATGGTGCCATACTCTGACTAGAATGACCATAAACATCCTTCCAGGAAGGATGCATAGGAGGTGCAAACATGGCATGCTGTGGACATACTTTTGACATGTTCAAAATAAAAGGCAAGAATTGCAATGTTAGGTGACAGCCTTCACAAAATATTAATGAATGAAGTACTCCGAGAAAAACCTCCACCCCAAGAGGATGGAGAGACCAAACAGTGATAGTTATAATTGACAGACAGAAATAAGAGACAGTGTCAATACAGCAGCTAGCAAACAGTTTATCAATGCATATGTAATATAATATGAGATATGGTAAGAACTTACCCTTGTTATCTCTATTTCTACGAAGTCCATAGGGTTCCACAGGATACCTTGGGGTATAGGTGTGACAGTCACAGGGCACCAAAGAGTTAAGCTTTCAGCCTCCCAGGATGCACTAGGTCCCCCTCCTATACCCCGCCCCCGGGCCAAGGCACCTCAGTTAGTTACCAAGCCATAGGCCGGAGGAGGAGAAGGAAGAGAGAGAACAAAGATCTGGACACATACAAGAATCACATTCTCACCAGAGGGAGACGGAAAACAGGTGACCAGAGCAAAGCCCATCTGCAGCACAGGTGCGACAGGGCGGGAGTCCTGTGGAACCCTATGGACTTCGTAGAAATAGAGATAACAAGGGTAAGTTCTTACCATATCTCATATTTTCTACTTCAGGGTCCATAGGGTATCCACAGGATACCTTGGGGATGTCCCAAAGCAGTATCCTTTAAGGGTGGGGACGCTCCTGTGCAGAAAGGAGAATCCGCCGCCCGAAGGAAGCATCCTGAGAGGCGAAGGTGTCAAACCTGTAATACCTCACGAAGGTATGGACAGAAGACCACGTAGCAGCCTTGCAGATCTGAACTGCCGAGGCACCACGTCGAGCTGCCCACGAAGGACCCACAGACCTAGTGGAATGAGCCTTTAAAGAAGGAGGGACCGGTAGGCCTTCATGAAGATAAGCTTCAGAAATAGCCATACGGATCCAGGCTGCCAAAGTTTGCTTTGAAGCAGGCCAACCCTTTTTACGGAAGCCATAGAGGACAAACAAAGCGTCCGACTTCCTAAACGAAGAAGTGCGGTCAACATAAGTCCTTAAGGCCCGCACAACATCCAAAGAGGCCTCACCCACGGAAAGACCCGGTGAGTTAAAGGCCGGAACAACTAATTTCCTCGTTAACATGAAACTGGGAAACAACTTTGGGAAGAAACTCGGGCCGAGTGCGGAGCACTGCCCTGTTCCCATGAAAAACAAAGAAAGGGGGTCTACAAAAAAAGAGCCCCTAACTCAGAAACACGTCTGGCCGAAGCAATGGCCAGAAGGAAAACAGTCTTAGCTGTTAGCCATTTAATATCCACTGAGCCCAGTGGTTCAAACGGCGGCCCTTGGAGAGCCCTCAGGACCACAGCCAAATCCCAAGGCGCCACAGGTGGAACAAAGGGCGGCTGAATACGGAGAACACCTTGCATAAAGGTGCGCACATCCGGGATTGTAGCAATCCTACGGTGAAACCAGACAGATAGGGCCGAAACCTGTACCTTCAAAGAAGCAAGGCGAAGCCCATGATCTAGTCCCGCTTGCAGGAAGGCGAGAATCCGAGACAGACGAAACTCCCGCGATGCATAACCTCTCGGTCGACACCACTGGAAGAACGTATGCCACACACGATGGTATATCCTCGCGGAAGACGGTTTCCGAGCTCGTAACATGGTACGCACCACAGAGCTGGAAAACCCCCGGGACCTCAGCATGGCCGTCTCAACAGCCACGCCGTCAAAGACAGCCGAGTCAGGTCCGGGTGAAGACAAGGACCCTGAGACAGAAGGTCCGGTCGTAGCGGCAACCGCAGAGGACTGTCCACGGACAGACCCTGAAGGTCTGAGAACCAGTGCCGTCTGGGCCACGCGGGAGCTATCAACAGGAGCGTCCCTCCTTCCTGTTTGAATTTCCGGATTACCCATGGAAGAAGGGAGACCGGAGGGAACAGGTATGCGAACCTGAAAGTCCACCGGACGGACAGAGCATCCACCAGAGACGCCCCTTCGTCTCCTGTGCGAGACCCGTACACCGGCAACTTGTTGTTGTGCCGGGACGCCATGAGGTCGATTTCTGGAAGACCCCACCTGTCCACCAGTAGTTGAAAAACGTCCGGGTGCAGGGACCATTCCAACGGATGAACGTCCTGGCGACTTAGAAAGTCCGCCTCCCAATTTAGCACTCCCGGGATGAAGACCGCTGATATGGCCGGAAGATTGCGCTCCGCCCAAACCAGGATCCGAGAGACCTCTACGAGAGCCGCCCGACTGCGAGTTCCTCCTTGCCTGTTTATGTAGGCCACTGTGGTAGCATTGTCCGACTGGATCTGCACCGGGTGACCCTGGAGAAACCGCTGTGCCTGCAGGAGAGCATTGAAGACTGCACGGAGTTCCAAGATATTTATTGGAAACTCCGCTTCTGTCGGCGTCCACCTGCCCTGGAACAAGTGTGGACCCGAAACTGCTCCCCAGCCCCGAAGACTGGCGTCCGTTGTCAACAGGACCCAATTTGGAACCCAGAACGGACATCCCTTGTTGAGGTGGGTCGTGTTTAACCACCACGCAAGGGACAGGCGAACCTCCGGGGTGAGCACAATCGTCTGGAACTTCAGAGACTGAGGCAGCCCGTTCCACTTGGACAGGATCAGGTGCTGCAGAGGTCTGGAGTGAAACTGGGCGTATTCCACCATGTCGAACACCGACACCATGGAGCCCAGTAACCTCTGTAAAGCAGAGATCTTGTCCTCCGTCACGAAGATCCTTTGCTGTCCCGAGTCCAATAAGGCTCCAAGATGCAGAATCCTCCGAGACGGGATTAGAGTGGACTTCTGCCAGTTGATTAGCCAGCCGTGCCGTTGCAGCCGTGCAATGGTCAGGTCCAAGTGGTGTAACAGGAGCTCTGGAGATCCTGCCACCAATAACAGGTCGTCCAAGTACGGCAATATGCGGACTCCTTGCAGCCGCAGAGAAGCCGCCATGACCGCCATCACCTTGGTGAAAACACGTGGTGCTGTCGCCAGGCCAAAAGGTAACGCCCGAAACTGGAAGTGGTCGCTGCGGATTGCAAACAGACGGAACTCTTGATGGCGCAAAAGAATAGGGACATGCAGGTAAGCGTCCTGTATGTCCAATGACACCATGTAGTCCCCAGGTTCCAGCGCCAGAATGATGGACCGTAGGGTCTCCATCCGAAACTTCGGGACCCGCAAAGACTTGTTGAGTGCTTTGAGGTTGAGAATCGGACGATATGACCCATTGGGTTTCTGTACCAAAAATAGATTTAAATAGAAACCCTGGCCCCTCTGGGAGAATGGAACAGACACTATAACTCCAGCCTGGAGCATAGTGTGCAATACCTTCCGCAGCTCCGTAGCCTTGTTCCGGTCTGATGGTAGACCCGTGGTGAAGAATCGAGCCGGGGGTCTGTGCCGGAAGGAGAGGGCGTACCCGTGGGAGACCACCTCCAGAACCCAAGTGTCTGTCGTAGTGAACGACCAACACCGGGAGAACTGCAGCAGGCGGCCTCCCACCCTGGGATCCCCCAAGGGGAGACCCGGACCGTCAGGCCGCAGGCTTGTCATCTGGCTTGGGGGCCGGACGTCTGGTACTCCATGCCTGTTTCCGGGGCTTGACCGATTTCTTAGGGCCAGCCTGTCGAGGAAACGACTGTGGTTTGGGCCTGCCCTGGGCCCTAGATGACCGAAAGGACGATGGTCCAGAACCAGAAGGAGCAGCGGCCGACGGAAGACAAGCAGATTTGGCTGCCGCCAGCGTGGCCACAATCTTATCCAGATCCGGACCGAAGAGAACTTCTCCGGTAAACGGCAATGCTTCCAGACCTTTTTTGGAATCTGCGTCCGCCTTCCAGGATCGCAGCCACAAGGTGCGACGAGCAGCTACCGCTGCTGAAGAAATTCTAGACACCAGAGTACTAATGTCTAGAGCCGCCTCGTTGATGTAGGTGGCCGAATCACGGAGATTGCCAATCAACTCCGCCTGTTCGGCCGGACAGTCGGATTCAAAAGAAGCCTCTAATGAATCCGCCCAGCGCTCCATCGCTCTGGCAACCCAGCAAATGGCCATAGCCGGCCGTGCTGCCCCCCCTGCAAGGGAATAAGCGGACTTCAGGCAGATTTCTACCTTGCGGTCCGTAGCATCCTTAAGGGAGGACATGGATGGCATCGGCAATGTGGCACTACGGACAAGACGGGTCACGTGAGAATCCACCTGTGGAGGGGATTCCCACTTAGCAAAATAATTATCCGCGAACGGATAAGCCACCGCCAGGCGTCTCTGCGGCTGGTATCTTTTGCCAGGTTGTTTCCACGCCTCCTCTAAATGGTCCACCAACTGACCCAAAAGAGGAAAGACTGTGGCATCGCCCTTCACATCTTTGAAAATGGCATACTTAGATTTAGCCGCTGGGGGAACTTCGTCCTCAATCACCAAGACTGTGCGGACCGCCCGAATAAGTCCAGGAATATATACTTTGGACTTAGCATCAGCGTCCTTAGTATGGAGAGGTTCCTGATCGTAAGGATCCAGAATCTCCCCATCATCAGACGTCCCTTCGTCATCCTCATAAGGAGCGGACAGAGACGCCACCGGCCTTTTATGAGGCCGCATCACAGACTCCCCTTGCAACACATCCGACAAGTGCTGTACAGAACTCGTCAGGGAGTTAACCCACGCTGGCTCCTGAGAACCCGGGAGCGGGGAAATAGGGAGACTGTGGGGTACCACCAATTGTCGTGGGAACCCCTGCATGGGTGACGACACCACAGACTGCTGGGACAAACCCATCGGAGTAAACGCGGGCTGCGGAGCTAACTGGCCCACTAAAGCTGTTAACGCCTGAGCGAAACAAGCCCAGGGCGGCTCCTGTACCGGTGCTGTAACCGTAATAGGCCGCGCCATGGAAAAACACTGCCGGCAAAGGCCCTCCGCGCTACCCTCCCCCTCCGCTAACGGTACTTTGCACGTGGTACACTGTAGCCGGAGGGGAAAATCACTTTCAGACATGATGGCACCACGTATGTGACCTCTCTCACCAATTAAGTATTAAATAGGCGAGAGACCACCCTGCAGCACCGCACCGCAAGGGCTTTAGCAGAAAGAACAGGGACAGTAATAAAGCTGACAGTTTAGAGAAGAAAAGTTACAGGCAGCGCTAGCACAGTCACATACAATGCAGAGAAATAACAATTCCTGCACTAACAGCGCTGATCACTCAACTACACAGACACAGGGCCTGGTAGGACACAGCGCTGCATACACAGACCTGAGCCACAGCGGAGGAGAGGTATGCGGGGGGACCCAGACCACGATGCTTCCTTCCAGACTTCCAGCAGCGTTCACCATGCGTTGCAGAGAAGATGGCCGCCGAGGAGCAGAGAGAAGCTGGCCTGGGGGAGGAGCGCTGACACAGGACCAGTCAGCACAGTGCAGAGAGGGCTGTGTGCAGCGGGGGAGGCGCCGGCTGTGAGACAGGGAAGGCGCGCTCCCCTGGCATGCATTTAACCCCTGGGACGCCGCAGCGCTACCGCTCTGCTGCGGTCCGCTGTCCCAGGGGGTAGTGGAAAGCGCAGGTTCAGTACCTGGCTCCACGCTGCAGCCAGTCCCCAGGGAGCCCCCTGCCTGGGGACTCAGGACCATGTGACCAGCGGGGACCCACCGCGGGACCCCGCTGCTTACCTTTGTCCCCCTTTGATCCGGCCATGGTCCGGAACATCTGGGGTCACCGCTAGCTGTGACCCCAGATGCTCACCAGCATCCCCGGATCGGTACCGGCGTTCTGGTACCGGCGGGGGTGTAGGGAAGACAGCATGGACGTCAGGACTGACTGTCCATGCTGTACATCCAGATGTGCAGCCACAGCTGCACTGAAGAAAGCTTCAGGGGCTCTTCTAGCCCCCACTCCGACAGGTGCACCCGACGCCGGCCGGGCACCAAACTAAACTGAGGTGCCTTGGCCCGGGGGCGGGGTATAGGAGGGGGACCTAGTGCATCCTGGGAGGCTGAAAGCTTAACTCTTTGGTGCCCTGCGACTGACGTCACACCTATACCCCAAGGTATCCTGTGGATACCCTATGGACCCTGAAGTAGAAAATTACAATTGACTCTAAATCAACTACACAAAAGGAATGGTAGGATATAAAGCACTATATACCTTAACCAAGGGAGAGGTATACAGGGAGACTGACACAAAGCCTCCTGAGCATGGACCGTGAGCATCTCATACACATGTGGAGGGTAGGCGGAGCAACCCAGACGCGCAATCCCCTTTGTAGGGACTGTGCCTGGGTCGGGGGGGAGGAGCTGCCGGGGGAGCACCTTCCTCCTCTAAGCTGCGTTACCAGCAGGGTACACTGGTCTCGTGGCAGCAGAAGAGTCTGCTGCCGGATCCACGGCATCAGACGATAAGGCCCCGGTGGTGTAGTGAGGAAGCGGACAATCCCAGGCCCTGACAGCAGCTACTTCTGGTGCATCTTTGACACCAGTAGCAAGGACTGCCGCGCGAGATTCCCCGTAAGCGAGGAATTGCCTTACTTGACATCTCCATGCAGTCCAGGTTGCAGCATTGCTGCTAGCAAGCTCAGCCATGACCCACCGAAAGCACCAGCCCAGTTACTGGTGTTCCGGCCCAGCAGAGGTAGATTGAGTCGCAGTACATACGTCTTACTTCAGATGCTTAGTACTGCCAACCCAAAAACATGAAATAAAAACATAAAATAAAATCTTAACACTGCCAGAGCAGTCCCATTACAAAGATGCGTCTTGATCCTGCCGCATCAACGAACAACTGAAGGCCTATGGCTAGGGGCTGGGTATATATGGAGGAGGACCCGAGGCATCCAGGGAGCTGAAGCTTTAACTGTTTGGTGCCTGGCTCTCTCCAACCATAATATCCCCATAGTATCCCTGTGGGTCCCTATGGAATCTGAAGAAGTCCAACAGAAGTTTATTCTCTCACCACAGGCAGATATATAGGTCACTGCAGCGTTCACAGACAAGATAGTACAGCAGGTGCACAGAATTTTCCATACAGCAACACAGTTCTTTTAGTGGACTCTCAGGTCCAGGATCCCTAACACTAGTCACCCCTAGGCCTATAACCTGAGCGACTAATTCACCGTCAGGATCATTGTGGATTTGCACTGACAACTTTAAAGACAGATAACAGGTGCTGCTAATTAGCATTGATTGTGGGTTACAACTGATCCCAGGAAAACCTGGACTGAATCTCATTACCCTGGACTGCGCCCAGTACCTGTCACGGCCCCCGCGTAAAGCCGGGCCCCACATGACGGCTGCCCCAGCCCCACAGCAAGGGCATGAAGCAAGCCCCAGCTCACCGCATCAAGACTGCCCCCGCGTGAACTCAGTCCTGGCCCCCAGCGTTAAGACAGCACCCTGTATTCAGAAGGCAGAGCAGGAAAGAGACTGCTCGTGTAGCTGCACTCCATGGCCTGTACTCTGAGGATAGACAGGCAAGTCTAAAGCAGTGAGCACCGTGGGTAGGGGTTACATAGGTGTGGTGGGGGGTTAGTTCAGTGTGATGGTAGGTTTGGTGCGGTTATTAATGCGATGTCAGTGCTAATATTACAAACATGGTGGGGTCAAGGGTTTCCACAGAGGCTAACAACTCTGCATCAATGTGGCTGGCAGGCGGGGGAGGGGGGTTCTTGAGGGTAGTCCACACAACTGTCATTTTATGGTCTTTCACCAGCAGCTTACCCACCATCTACCCCAGCACTAACTGCCCGTAACCCTCTCCTTGTCCCCCAGTTTCTATCCCAACATCTCCCTACACTTAACCGCCCGTACTACCCCAACTGCCACATGCCCTTACCCCCTTTACCCCCCCTCCCTGTCCAACTGCTCTCTGCTTCAACCAACAGCTCTACCCCAACTACTGCCTACCCTTAACCCCCTCTACCCCAACAGTTACCCACCCCCAGCACTGTCCCATCTGCTGTCTGCACTTAATCCGGTCTACCCCAACTACCTGCCCCCAACACTTGCCAAGCTGCTACCTGACCTTAGCACTGTCCCAACTGCTGCCTGCCCTCACCCCTTTCTCAGCCAACAGGGGCAGTGCTCTGGGCAATGTGAAATTAGGGCAGATCATGTAATTATAAGCATTATCTGTAGTGTAATAGGAGTTTGGCTTACCATTGTGTATGTTTAGGGCAACTGGGGTGGTCTCATGCTTTATGGGGAGCTTAAAAGCATAATATGTGATGGGACCCACATTCAGTGGAGTAGGACATCAATTTTTTATAGTTGGGGGTCCTGGGACAAATTTGTTTTTTCAATGAGCTCGATCACTGAGGCCATCAATATAACAAAACATTTTTCAGCAAAAGCAAAGTACAATACACAGTTGGACATTGTTAAATGTACAATTACTGCTCGAGACATTTAAAGCATATTCAATACACAAAAGTAGTAATTAAAATGGGGCCAGTGCACTGTGGCTTTCAATTCTCTTTTCCTTCTTTTTGGGGGGTGGGGAGGGAAACATCAGGTTAGACTGTTGACAATCACAATGTCGACGTGGACTTTAGGTTGATAACCAATATGTCACCATGGCTAAAAACGTAGACACCAGAATGTCACCACAGTTTTTTGCTTATTTTTTGGGTTACGGTTAGACTTAAATAAGCGGCAAATTATGTAGATATCCTGGTAATAAGTTAAAATGTCAACATTATGAACTTTACATTTTTCAACCATGTAGACATTTATAAATATCAACTTTCTATTCCACCCTTTTTTGGTTGCGCCTTGAAGTAGCCAAAAAATGCCTTTAAAATGTGCAAGTGCCTAGCTTGTCTACATATTTCAGTAGCAGTGCAGCTCTGTATAGTCAGACATCGCTTAACATTCTAAAAGTACAGATGTAATTTAGATAGCAAGGGTTTTCTTTGACATGAACATGGGAAATAAAAATATATATTTTTTTTTTGCATCTGGCTAGGAATGATTGTGTGTGTCAGGATAATTGTTTATCAGCACACCTTATAATGATGGAAAATCTCTACCGCTCACATTCAGTATATGCACAGTAAGAAAGTCAATTGGCACTGTTCCAAAACTTAGGTGATATCAGGAGAAAGGTATTCTACATGGCTATTAAATAAATAGAGGTTTTATTAATAGAGGGTGACGTGTATATGACCGGTTTAATTCATTAAAAAAAAAAAAAAAAAACACACCAGGATGTAGAGATGCCTTCTACATAAACATGCCATTAAGTGCATACAATAATTGTTGTTAAGTTTACATGATTCATGGGAGGACACATTGCTTGTAAGAGATGGTAGGACAAGTTAAATGTTCTTCTCTTCTAGTTATAATTGGAGGGTACAGTACACTATGTTGTATATCTACCATACTAGAGCTGCCACCTGGGGGGGGGGGGGGGGGGCAAAGAAAAAAAGAAAAAAAAAAGAAAAAATTATGCTAAAAGAAAACCTCTGACACCCAATATACTCTGAGATTGCAGATGACGAGAAGCCTTTTGTGTTAAGTGGCTACTCTAAAGAGCAAAAAGAGGAGGGAGGCCCAATTAATATAATGTATGAAACCATTAGTAGAGCTGTCTGACCATTCTGTGCAGATACTGGAGGTGGTATGATTAGTCGCCAGAGGCAGATTATGCTTCTGCCTTACAGGAGCCACACACATTATTCCACTACCTCACGGTGTACAGATGTGCCCACATACATCTATCCTCCGTGCGATATGTCGCGCCACACAACGCGGGAGTTTAGCGTGACTGTAGCACCAAGCGTCTTTACCTTCAAATGCATCTTATTTGCACAACGATGTGACTAGATAGAACAAGCAGCTGATTAAAATGATATGCAGCATGCCTATATTCTGTGTGCGTCTGCATGCTAAACGCTACATTAGTGTTACAGCCGCTGACACTGTAACGTAGCGTTTTGCATGCAGATAAACCCGCACTCACTCAGAGAACACAGGTATGCTGCATATCATTTTAAGCAGTAGAAGTGACTTGTGCCATCTAGTCGCATAGTTGTGCAAATAAGACGCATTTGAAGGTAAAAGTAGTCACGTCACGGCATTGCGCGGCTAGAAGAGCTGGTTAACGCGCAAGGAGGCTAGATGTATGTGGACCCATCTGTATGATGTTTTCTCCAAACCATTTAGATTGTAAGCTCATTTGGGCAGGCCCATATCTACCTCATGTATGATGCCTTTGTACTTTGCTTGTGTCAATCACCTCAGTGTGTTATATGTCCGTTCTTTATTTTAAATAAACACTAATTAAAAAAAATAGGAGGACCATGCACCGCAGCAGCAGGTAGTTTAGAATTCTCTAAATAGAAAAAACTTGATTTGCATAATGGACTTCCAATGTTCATATAGCTCTCATTCAATAATAATTTATTTTTCTGAGCCCTACTCACTTTCTGGGTCCCTGAGTGCTGTCCTATTGAATTTGTAACTGCTGTATACACACCAAAAATTCTCACAAGGGTGCAACAGTCATTACCAAAGCTAGTGTGTCAATTGTTATTGACAGTTATCTGGGAGGAGGAACAAAGTGCATGTAAGACAGGGTAATTACATGAATGTCAGGTGGGGGATGGCATAGAAGCAATGATAATATTGTTTTATTAGGGTATTGGGTTACTCCGCACCAAATAAAAAAGCACTCACCCTGGAGCAAACAAGCAAAGCAAACTAGCATGTACAGTGTAACAGCGAAACAGAGCTAGCAGAGAGTTATCGCAGAAAAGTTTATTGCACTATATACAAAACAAGGCTGCATTTGTGTTTGGTACTTATTAACTTAACTGCATGGTCTCCTTTTAGCAACATAATTTACATTCATTAGAGCTTGTTTTTTATGAAACATTCATGTACATTAATCTTAAAAAATGGAAAACTGCTTCCAAAGCGGTTTTAGTACTGGCTTATTGATCTGCACTTGCTCACTTTCTCCAATTACTGTAGTGCAAATTCTCAAGTGTTTGAGATTTAGGTTTTGCAAAATAGAGTAATCTGGAAAGTGTTAAAGCTAGGTAAACACATGTACAATCCTACTTCAGATAAGATTCCACTTACGATCGGAAGTACCAATCAAAGTGAAGATTTTACACAATCTAACTTGCAATCCACATCGGTCAAAAAAAACATATGGAAAAGATTGTGACCCTGTACACACAGTGTCTACAGATATCTGGATACGCTGATGCAACTGCAATTAGCATCACCATCTGAGTGTAGAATACGTTCTGTTAACTCTTCCATCATGACTAAGCATTTTTTATTTTTGTTTATTGTATAGTTGCTATGGTGACAA